>JAQFYB010005354.1:0-14286 GCA_034694085.1 Pogonognathellus longicornis | reverse complement strand
TTAGAAACAGGGCTATCTAAGGACTAAGTCCAGCCCATGTATAAACTGCACTATAGTGTAGACTGATCACACGGTATTATATACTATACCTCATGTTTTGACTTTGCCCCCCCCCCCGAAACCAAATCCTCGCTACGCCTATGGCATACACATAATTGCATGTACAATTATCATTCTACAGCACAACACATTCCACATAAAAAATATAACATTATTGGTAGTGTATATAAGTAGAGTAGATTAGTTTTAATGGAAAGACATTATCTGGGAATGTCATTATTAATCCCTTACTACTGATTACATACCTACTACATATACGTATAATACTTACCCATAATATATCGATATACTAATCAATCAATGCAATATGTAGTAAATCTGTACACAGTTTTGAGGGTGCAGGTATAATCAAATATAGACAAAGCAAAAAGCTTAGTGAACAGTGAACATACAAAGTTTGGCCTTTTTTTGAAAAAAATACTGAGAAATAAAATTCTGGATTTCGAATAATGTAAAAAATGATGCGATGTGTTTGGGCAAATAAAAATGGCCCCGGACTCTTCCGTGTAACCTTCATTAAACAAATTGTATTATCAATTAATATTGCGTAAACTTACAGAGTCCAGTCCATATTAATCTCAATCATTTTAATGGAAAACTAATGGCATGGAATGATAAAATAGTTTAAAGGATCTCATGAAAATTCATTTGTATTCTACATCACAGATCACACTGTTATGTGTTCTAGTTCTAGTCGTCTTTTAGTGTTGGTTAAAATTCTATTCTTCAATTTATAAGCTACCTATAGACCAAAAATTTAATAAATGTAGATACATCTCAATTATGTGTTTCTTAATTGTAATTAGGGCGCTGATCTTGGTGGAGCTCGAGAATCACGGGAGGTACAGTCAGAACTGGACGAATGGGACAGAGTGGCCATCGACGTTGATACATTGACCAGACAGAATTGTCAGCTACGCAACAGTGTAGCAACTCTTCAGCAAGAACTGGCTACTTTGAAAGATAAACTAAAAGTAAGTTCGTTTCATTGCGTAAAATCCTGTCATTCAGTTCTTGAGTCATGTAGTGACAACAAACATATATAAACCATGTACATCGATAAAGTAATAAAAGTATAATTGACATGGAATGCTAAGTATGCTGGATTGATGTAACTTAACAAAACACGTGATGAATATTTTTTACTATTTATACTCACGTTTTTACGTAATATCAAAATATGAGAAATGAGATTATGAGACTACGCACAAACGTACGCTACCAATACCATTACCAATACTCTGTAATGTGAGTAAGCAAAGATAACGGTAATCTTTATGGCCTCGATAAAAATCAATAATTTTGGAAATCGCAAAAAGCGAAACACAATCTAATACTCTCAGTCTCACATGGGTCTTGCTTAAACTAACATTTTTGAGTGCTATTCATTTACTTGTTTCATTTGCCTGTAGAGAATGGACGTACCACAAAAATCCGACGAATCGAGGAAGCGGTCTTCTCGTCCGAAGAGATCAGAACAAGAAATGGTGACAACTCCGGTTGACTCTGAGGAGGAAGCCGAGCAAATTCATCAGATTTTGGAAGATCTGAACAATATTGTCAATTCCGAAATGCATATTCAACAAAGTAAACAGAAGAAGGAGAAGGAAATTGTTCCAGTTCATCTCGTGAAGTCTCCTCCAAAGAAAGGACCAGGAAATCCAAGTCCTCTGATGCCCCGACCATGGCCAGGTTCATCAGCCAGCGATGATGATGATTCAGATATTGTGGAAATGTTGGAAAGGGATGCCAATGATCATTCTGCAGAAAATAAGAAACCCAACGTTCGACGCGTCGTTGAACAATTGGAAAACATGGAGAAATCAGCTCCAAAATTTTACCCTAAGAATCATCACAAGTTGCAGAATTTCCCAGTTTCAATGCCGAAGAGCCACAGTGTGAGCCCCACAGAGCCAAAACCCGATTACACTCTTCCAAATTTTCACAAGCAAAATCATATGGCCAGTAAATTTGCTAATTTCAAGAGTTCAAAGTTGTATTCATCAAGTCCGGATAATTCGAATGCGTCGAGTAAAAATAATTTTTCTAGTGGTGGATACAACGACGGGTACGACAAAGCTGGAGGCAGTGGACACAGCGGGCAGTCACAATCCCAAAGTACAAGGTACAACTTTGTTCCAAGATTTTCTCCTAATTTGGATGTAATGCCGAAGAAAAAGGCTCCCACACCAACAGGTCTTCGCAGATCCGAGTCTCTTCACGCAAGCTTGGCATCCATAGAGATTATCTCGGGTTCAGACAGAATGTTTGCAGAACAAGCGTCCGGCAAACAGGGTAAATCTCCAACAGGTGTTTATCCCGCAGCGGACAAATGGAAATCAATGGAAAACCTAGATGGTCGGGACGATAACTTCACCCTTCGCTGGCGCTATCCTCAGCCACAAATCAAGCCTCAAGATCCCATCAACATCAGTCCCAGCACTCCGAGTCCGAAATCTAGCAGTAAAACTGCCAAACTTGCTGCTAAAAATATGCTTAGTGCTCAGAGTCAGAAACAAGCTGCGGGTGAACTTTGTGCCGACTACAGACAAAATCGTTTCACCAAAAATTCAAAAACGGGTGGAGTCGGTAACGCAGTTAGCTCCATGAATATATTTTCCAGATATACCAAAAAGTCTTCTTCCTCTTCTGACAAACATCATCAGCAACAGCAGCAACAATCAGGGAATCACAACAATTTGGATTTCAGCCATCAAAAAGACAAAGAAAATATGAAAATGTTTTCCCTTCCTCCCATTTTGATGTCCCCTATCGATATTGCAAATCACCGCATTTCTGACTTACCTTCAGGTTTGTATTAGCTACATACTCACATGTATTTCAACTCAACGTGTATGCATTCCACTCCCCAGAAATCTGCATTCACGATTTTTATTTTACACCAATAATAAATACGACTCCCATTATACTGTTTGCAGGACCTACGAAAACTAAAATTACTATTTAAATGTTGTAACTTGTAAGTATAATTGCCAATTAATGAATTGGCTAGTACACAGTATAAAAGAAGTTTACATGTAAAACCAACCCACAGGGAGAAAGATAGAGATCATAATACCGTGTTAATGTCATTAGTGTCTTAGTGTACATTAATAATATCCGTGCATCAGTTAAAGTTATAAAATGTTGTAGGTTAATAAGAGACAAAATATGAAACATTCTTTTTCGCAGTTCTTTTTATAGTGTTGTTAAAAACTGTATATACATAGTACACGATGCCTAACTGCTAGGTATGTGCTGTAAGTGTAATATTGTGTACTAACCATACGTGAACCATTAGTTAAAATGAAAAGCTATGAATACACATAAATTGTACAGTTATAGATGTCTTAATGTTGTGTATACACCCATTATATAGTTTTCGTATTTTTAACCTAAAATTTACACTAATGAATAGCTTTGTAATATAATATTATTATTAGTATTCAATCATACATATAAATATAGTTTATATTTTAAGCGAATTAAGCAAAAGTTTATATTAATGTCTAAACTAAAGTCTTTACTTGATATAAGTGCGTTTAATTAACTTGATTTTTAGTCAAAATTAGTTAAATGTTTCTATCAACGAATATATTATGAATGACAACGAATAAAAATCCGTTCATGTATACAATTTGGATGAAAGTCCTGTTCGATGCTCATGGTTTTACTTACTGCATTTATTTTACTCAATTCATGTACGCACGTTGCGTTATTGGTCATTAACAATAACCAAATTGGTATCTTTATTTTATACCATAATAATTTCCTGCACATTCCACGACATAAAGTCAATATCAATACAACACTTGACATGTATTTATTATAAATACTAATAATACCAATAAATTCTACTGCTACTCATTACACATAACAACACCTAACCATCATAAGTTAATTATCATTCGCACTTTTATAAACCCAGTAAATCTCAAATGATCTTCCTTATTCCATACTAATCCAATAATATCTATCAATCTAAACGTGATAGTTTGAACCTTCTATTAATCATTCTGAAACCCCATCACAGATAAGTTTCATATAATGTATATTTGTAAAATCATTTCCTTATTAAATGATTCCTATTTCCTACCCTACCTACTAATCTAACAACATCAATCTTTCAAAAATCATTTAATTTACAGTTTGATTGGACACTTAATTTAAATAATAAAAACAACATTCAATTGGGTACCCACTTTAGACTAACGCATGTCATAACAAGTCCTATTAATAATCAATAACCATCTATAATAGTGAAAAACAAAAAATAGCACCGTATATTGAGTATAACATTTTTCAAATACAATAAATTAGAGGTAGGTAGCAATAAATTAATGACTATATAATTATTGGGTGTAATAAATAAGTTGTAGTTCCACGATTAAATGCAACTGCCGAAATAAATTAACATGAAAAATATAACAACTTGTATTGAAACAGCAAAAATCCAGCATTAAAACTAGTCACTTTTAGTTAACATGTACAAAGAATTCTTCTCCAATATTTGCTTTATAAATTATGACTCAGAATTATGGTCTTAATAACATCATTATGAATTTCATAATATGCATTTTATATTTCATGACTTCAGACTTATTTGACTCATCTCTGATATATTATTATCACCATAAAACGTATTAAATAAACTATAAACTACAATGTATCCAAAGTCAGTCTCATAGATCTTAAATGATCAAGCAAATCATTTCTCCAACCATGTAACTCAAAATCTACATTCAATTCATTACTATATCGACGTTGAGCAGGTACAGGTAAATCCTCCGTTTCTAAATCTACCTGCAGTTGTTCTAAAATGGAATGGATTTGATTTGTTACTAAAGCTTTGTTCTTACGAATGCAAACGTGGCTACTTGTTTTAGTAGAGTTGGTTGTTTGGTCACTGCTGCAAGACGGACTTAAAAGACTAATCTGGACTCTCAATTTTGGATCAAGTTCGGTCAGAAGAAACCTCAGCAGAGTTTTTGAATTTATTTCTTCTTCCATCGGAAATATGCGCATATTGGTTCGACTAAACATAAAAAAACTTAATATTGAAACCGAAACATTTGTAACAAGCACAATGATTTAAATAGTTTATATTACAAGTAGGTATACTTACTTGGCAGACGGGAAAAATACAACTGACGGTATATGTTCCGGACTTAAATGAAGAGGCAGTGAGTTTTTTAAAGTATCTATTTTGGCGATAGTGATATCTATACCATGATCATAGTAAAACTCTGACAAAAACACTGACAATCTGATCATATGTGTCAAAACTATGCTGCAGAATCCGCAATAGGGTGCAGTATACAACATAAGCATAGGAGATACTGATCCTTCATACGGATGAGTTTTGTTAACAAAATTAAGTAAATCCGTAGATGTAAACTTTTTCAAACGAATTTTATCTTGATTCAGCAGCTTTTCAGGGGGTGAAGATAGTTGTTTGCTGTCACCAATACAAAAGTTGATAGTAGCATCAGACTCTTCGCAAGACACCTTTTCGGGCGTTGGGGGTAGCACATTTTCTACCCAGCGTTGACTAGATGAAGCATAATGATCGCCGTTTCCATTTTCCATGTTTAAAGTAAAGTTGTTAATTGTTCTAGCGATGTCAGAAATGTTGAAGGTGGTAAAAGGCAAAATAATTTCATTCTGAAACAGAATATAAACCATTTAAGATTCATTCACATTTTATTAGAGAAGTCGTCAATTCCAATTCGCACGCGATTCGAATCGATTGCTAGTCACAAACAGTAATCTAGTTTAAAAAGTTACCTTAGCGTCAATTATAAATGCAAGTGGATCACTGTTTTCTGAGGCACCTAGTCCACCTAGACCCAGGCTGATAAAATGTGGGACATCCACTGGATCGACAGTTAGAAACCGAAATTGTCTTTGGGAAGTGCAACTAGAACCAGTGAAATTTAAAGAACTTGAAACGTTTTCGTAGTGTGCCAAAGCTTCTTTACTGAATAAGAGTTCTTTTTGTTCCCAATGTTTCAGCTGATCTCCTAAAATTTCACAATTTGGTGACAAAGTCTTCGACAAGTAGCATATTTTTCGTATTGATTTCCACAAAGTCATCCACTCTAACAGTAAAAAACAGTAAATACATTAGCTATTCTATCAATATACTTTACTTTCAGGTCTCAGACTATTTTTGTCGATAAAACCTATCAAAACATCAAAGATTGGGTTAACATACCTGCATTGATTTTGTGGGTAAAGCGTCTTAATTTGGTCACATTTACACTTTTATTGCAATTAAAGTAATCAAGAGCTACTTCCTTCACTTGAGCGTAAAATGGTGAATATGCAGACGGAAAGTATCTTCGAGTGATCAATAGAAATACAGGACCCCTCTTAAGCTCGTTAGCAAAATCGTTGGAACCTAATGAAATAGGTCGATTAGCGAATCCATTGCGTACTCGGTACACCCAAGTGATCGGAGTTTGCCTCGTTCGCTCAACAATCCAGTCAACAACTTGTCCAACAGGACCTTTCAATCCAGCTGCAAATAAACAATATATTTGTATTGCACATATATTTGCAATATACATATTGGTACAAGCTATTATGGACAGTTATTCAGTGGTGTACAGCAATCAAAAACCTAAATATCGGCAGAGTATCTACGAATTATAAATCATCATTATCTCTTCCACTTTCATCAAATTACAGCCAGGAAAAAGAAAACCTTACCTTTAGTTTTATTTAATCCATGCCATTTTGCAGTGTGAATTTCATTGAATAGAACTAGAGAAATCGCGTTGGCAGAGGTGAGGAAAAACTTTTCTCCTAATTTACGTCGAAGAAAGATACCGAAACCAACTTGACCAAATGGGTCTGTCTCAAAATTTCTCAATGCCATCTGCAAGTACGTTTCGTATGCTTCAGCCGTCTCAGGTTCACTGAAGTTGAACGAAGCGAGCATAATAGCCTGAAAATAAAACAAATCCTACAATCACAGTCCATCAAATAAATACAAATAGTTAAAAAACAAACTAAGTAACTCAGATTTACGTTAAATATCGTCAACATAGTCAGAATCTACTATCATAAAACATCATCGTAACAACAAAATCAATTTCGGTTTAAAATATACAATCTCTTTTCTCTTACATCGTGTTGAGTACGAAATCTCCATAATTCTTCCTCCGTATCCAATCTCGTGATAGGTTTTAAAACGGATTCAATAAACCTTATCATCAGCTCCTTTCTGATTGGTCCGCTGTATATAATACCCTGATACATACATAAATAATTAGGACAATCAATTGAAACGACATAAGAAGTAGAAGTTCATCATAGTAGAATTTGCTACTTACAGATTGTGTCCCTATGTGAGCAACAAAAATAGGATAATGGGACAAATTTTTGTAATTTCGTCTGCATTGTCCTTCTGGCCACCAGCAGTTGACTGCAAAGAATTTGACCTGATCGACCCGAACGGAATGGAAATGCTGAGCAACGCTCAGAAACACTGCTCTTGAAGCAACAGACTCTGAGTCCCACGGAGCATAGTAAAAGACGAAGGCTGGAGCAACAGGAATACTTTTCTGAACGAGATCAACATACTCTCCTTTGTAATTGTCCTGAAGGTAGGGTAAAGTCTCCACAGGAAAAAAAGGCTGAGGAGTTTGAACCGTACGAGTTTTTGGTGGTCTATTAACAGAAAACAAACCTAAAAAATTAAGAAAATGGCCGTTGTCTTATTACAATAATCTAGAAATGTTCACTTTGCTTACCCGCTTCTCAAAGCAGCAAATGCGCTCGCAACCAGCAGGAACACAACACAAAGTTCCTTATGATAGCGAGCAACGATGTAACACATCGTGCTGGTGCAATGATCCAACTTTTTTTCGACCTTTGGGTTAGTTTTATTAGTGTCTAGTGTTGCCTTTTTTAGTCTCACATAAGATCGTTCAGTGATAAGCTTAGCTCTTGTACGGCTAACTACTTTTTCCTTTTCTTTCGGAGCTTGTTTTTCGTTTTTCACCTTAAATTCTTCGAAGGTAGTAGGACCTTCAAGATTGCTGCTATTGCTAGTGTCGCTCAATTCACCGACGTCTGTATTGTCTGCACCTTCGTCGTATCCTTCCAAGCATTCACTGGAATTGCTTGTATTAGTTGACTTGGAATCTCCGGAATGGGAGATTGAATTTGATTGTAAATTGTCTGATGTAGATTCAGAGTCTGAATGGGAGCTTTTTGAGCTATCCGAGTCATCGACTTCTTGTTCGTTGGTGTCAGTGTAACGAGGTTGTTGGGTCGCTTCAACTGTCTGACTTTTATTTTGGTGGCTCATTTCCTCAATTTCGCTCAAGAAATGAAAACCTCGTCCATTGAATGCGTAACATAATTATTTACGTTATGTATGGCTTGTATTGCATGTTTCTGGTTGAACAGGAGCTGAATTAAGTTCAGCTATAAACAATTCCTATACACAATAGAACGAAAAGTCAATTTTAACTTTAACTGCCTGTAGAATTAAGTTCTATATAATATATAAAAGAATGAGGAGGACGAGGACAATGGAATGTAATTATCAATTGAACCGACACTAAATGTAAGTGAAAAGTAGAGCGATCAATAACTTTAAATAAATTGTTTTGTGATGGCCTGTCATGTATATGAGCAAGAGACACGAATCAAAGCATTACAAATTGGTTGTAATGTACACTGTATCACCTGTTGTAAATATGCAAAATACATGAATGTTTGATCTAATCTACCAATCGTTGCCTTGTAGAAGAATTTTCATTTATTAATGAGTAACCGAAAATAACCGAATACTAAAAGAAGGGACTTACAGAACGGGGGTGGTAAGAATGAATTCTAGCACGGAAGTGCTAAAACTAAATGCTATTGCAGTAGAGTGTGGGTGGAGCTGGACTCTACGTATCACTTACTAACATCAAGTAAAAGTTACTTACAGTATTAAATAGATAAATGTAGTTTTATGTGTCGATATACTTGATGTCAAAAATGAATAATTTGCTAAACCTTGGACGATGGGGGAGACATCAAGGTGTTTTCACCCGACTGAAATTGAATAATCTTCGGATTTCAAAAATAATTAAATGCCAGGTAACTAGCTTTGGTAGGTGGGTAAAGCTTTTTACTGAATCCAGAAGTCAGAAATGGATAAGAATAATTATAACAAGATTAATACGTATGGTGCATCTAAAATATATATCAGATAAATTAATTATCCTCTTCTAATTCTAATCATTTATATATTAATAATATGCTCCTACTCCTAAACAGCTTGTATCTGTAAATAGCAGAATGGCATTATGTAAGGCTGACCGCATAACAATTAGCAAGAAGTCGGAAGTACGTATAACAAACAATAATCAAAGAATAATTTTTTGAGTTACCTGTGTAAACTTCTGCACTGCGGCACAAACAATTATGATGAAAAAATGAACATACGGTGTCACTGAACAATATATAATGCTGATGGCTGTAAAGCTGAATTTGTAGTTTTACGACATCGTGCATTTGATACAAATGGAGATATATCCCACATCCAAGATCCGACTATCCAACAAGTCTTATCTATGTAGTTTAACAGAAAGATGCACCCACCGCGCCGCACCAGGCACCAACTAAATAAATCCAAAACAACATAAATTATGTACATTTTTAAAAAAATTGAAAACATTTTAATTTAAAATACAACTACACTGACTACAGAATTATTTAGACAACTTGGTTGATTAATAATATATTCATTTTGAATTGTTAGAAACAAAACATTATAATATACAAAGACTACCCAACCAAACGAACAAACTGCTAGAAAAAGTTTTCAGCAGCTGACGATGCCCACAAACAAACACAAACATACAACTTGAAAAATGTCTTACCTTAGATTTATTTTACAGTTAAAAAGATCATCATATTCCAGAGCAATTAAAAGATAATCCCATTGATTGAATGGTTATCTTTTTATTATTTGTAGGATGTTGTAGGAAGATTTTTGCGGCCGAGGGCCAAGTGGAGATTAAAGATGGATTTGGAAATGTGGATCACACTTGGAAACAAGGCATTCCAGTTACTTTTTGGATCTGTTGGCTTGATGGACACAAGACACGTGGCACCTCCTTAGAGTTTGGCTATCTGCTGCCCTGCTCAAACGAGCGATAATCAAATTGCTTTTATTTATTTCCGATTCATTCCATGGAACATAAAATAGAAGAGATTTGTCAATTATTTGTCAAGCTGCTAAATTCACTGAAATTCACTGAAAACAATTTATTAACCAATTAATAATTTATTTTTATTTTTCATTTAAAATTTCTAGTTAAAGTCCAATCCAAAGCCAGCGATTGGAGCGTCAAAGTCATTCGTCATTAAGGTCTCAAAGCGGTCAGCTGTGTAGCACTCCACAGGACGTACGGCACGAAGAAGGTCAAAAGGGGAAGGATCAAGATTAAATCCAGTGCCACCGGTTGACAATAAATGATCAGCAATGTCAGTTGTTCACGTTAACGATTCTGACGAATATGACCAAGAACTTATCAAGGCTGGTTCCAAATTAGTCGTTGTTGACTTCACAGCTAAATGGTGAGAATTTTCTTTTTCATTCAGCCATTCACCAAATTCACCATTACAAAATTACAAGTATGTAGTAAGATTTGGAGAAGGAAAAATTTTCCTGGAAAATCAATGAGCGAATATTGAATATCATACTTTATATTTTAGGTTTGTTGAGACAGAGAGTCGAGGGAGCGTCTATAATTGATAATCATCTGCTTGTATTTCGAGTAATTAAAATGTACTTTTGAAAATTACATTTTATTTAATAGAAGGATAATTTATTGCTTACAGGTGCGGGCCTTGTAAGATGATTGCTCCATTTTTCGAAGAACTTAGCAAGAAGTATAAAGCAGCTGTTTTCCTTAAGGTCGATGTTGACGAGTGTCAAGAAATTGCCGCTAGTTGTAACATTCAAGCGATGCCTACCTTTGTATTTTACAAAACAAGAAAAGAAGTTGCTAGGGTCAGAGGGGCTGATCCTGCAGCATTGGAAGCAAAAGTTAAAGAGTTGGCCGATTCAGTCAGTACTTTTTCTGGAGCAGGACAACGTCTTGGAGGGGAAGCAAATTCTACTAGCTCTTCTGAATCTGTTTCAGCACCAGGGCTAGGAGGATGGCTCCCAAGTATGCCAAGTTTAATTGCGGGTGTTATTGGTGCTGGATCAACTGGAAATACTCAGGAAAATCAGCCAAATAATAATTCAGCAGAAGATGAAGCTGCTGCCCAAGAAGCCATGAATTTGGATCCCTCTTTATCTACAACGAGCATTCAAGTTCGACTTGCGGATGGAACAAAGTAATTGTTTTAACTATACCCTGTATTTAATTTGGTCCTTTTAAATCCAATTATTAATTAATTGATGTTAATTCTGTTTGATCTTGATCTGATCTGTATATAATATGACTTAATCCACTTAATGCGACATATTTTGTTTTAATGGCCAGCAAATGATTCAGGTTAGGAACACCCAGCTAATGTCGGTTTTTTCATTGTATTTACAGACTCACTATGAAAATCAACGCTAATCAACCGGTTTCCAAAATCAGAGAATATATTTGCAAAGCTCGTCCAATGTTTTCAGTGCGTCCTTTTTCCCTAATGACTACGTTTCCTAGTAAAGAAGTCAGTGATGAAGATATTTCAATTGAGGATGCCAAATTGTCAAACTCGGTGGTAGTTCAAAAGTTAACATCGTAAGAATCTTTACACATTTACTTGCGTTGCCTAGCTGGTAACGAAAGTATGCCATGATAATGGTACTGGTGAAAACGTTGCTGATACTTTCAATTTTAAGGAATTATCTTTATAAATATAAATTACTACTTTTCGATAAGAAAATGAAAAATAATGTCCCTCATTCATTTATTATAACTAATAAACTAAATTGTCCGATTATTTTTATGACTGGCTAGTATATCTGTTTTTGTTTCCTTTTAGTAACTGAAGGTTACGTTGCATACGTCATTATTAATGGACGGCAAATAATTTTGTACTAATTGTGCGTAAAAATACACATTTATTAACAATCTATTGTTAGCTCTAGGACCTAGGAGAGAAAATCATGAATACGTAATTCGTGAGTGTTTTGCATTACAAGGAGACATATCCTGCGCTGTCAATAATAAACATTTAGAACCGGCATTTTTAGCTGTAGTGCGAATTTGTTTTTTGTTGATCATGCAAAAATTGATCGATCATTCGTTCACAATAAACAAACCTTCAAAAGCAACATCAAAATTCAACGTTGACATTAGTGCGGTTGGCGAAATTGACATCGGGTAAATTGTAATTTTTTGTTGATTGTTTCAGATCTTGAGATTTAGTTAAAAATTAAAATTGTAATAAAATATGTTGTATGTGCTGGCACAAACTTTAAACATTCATTAAAAACGTAATCATGGTTGACTAGTATTTTATTATTTAGTGTTTAGGGAGATTTTTATTATTTCACAATCAGTATCAGTGATCAGCTGTTGATTTGTGCATTGTTTGTCAATTTGTCAGTATATCATTTATTCTCAAACTTGAAAGTTTTATTTATGACTTCGGAGTCTAAAGTCAAAAGTTCAGACAACGGAGCTTATTTCATTTGCTCATTGATTCTAATCTTGTAATTTCGAAACTTTTTTCGGTCGGATACTTCGGAATATTCAATGAGAATGAATTACAAGTTTACAAGACCCATTCCCTATAATACCTAACTGTATTTTCATTTTATTAGACTTATTAATCTGTAATCATCAATGATGTACGGACATTTCATAACATTTGTTAATTTTTTTCTGTTTCTAGTTAGAGTACATATTGAAGCCGCTTGACTGTCAACTGTAATTAAGCTACAAGTAATTAATAAGCGAATTAATTTTCTCAAGTAGATTTAAAATCTTGGGTCGACAATATGGATACTGAAAGCAAGGGTGAAAAGGAAAAACTACCAGCTGGTCTAGAATTGGTAAATCTTAATCTGATTCTGATGTAATCTTTAAAAATACTAATGATATTATAACTATATATAAAGTGAATCCTATCGAAATACGAGACTACTCTCTTCCCCCAAAGTAAGTGAGTATAAAAGAAGTTTATAATTACTCGTTTTTCTCCAAGGTATATGATTTGGAACGACCAAGTATCAAAAAGCCTATGGATGCTTTCATTCTGGCAATACATTGGGCTTTTGTCAGAGCAGGGTTACGTATGAAGTCTAAAAATCCTGACCATCCAGATGATTATACAGAGAGGCTGCCATCAAATTGGCAAGCGCTTTTATTGGAGCCACCTGAAGGACAATTAGCGTTGCAGTACTTCTACCCGAGTGAAGTTGCTGTCAAATACGAATTGACAGTTATTGAAATGAACAATAATCAAGTCGTTGTGGTTCTTAACAGAGTACAGGGATCAAATGAAACCACATCCGTAAATCCGAACCCAACACCCGATAAACCGACTGCAGCCAATGGAACATCAACTCCCAAAAACCCTCCTTGCAATAAAGCTGCATCAACCTTCTACATCAACGACTTTATCAGGGCTTCAATTTTCTCAGAAACTCCTGAAGATTTGCAGTGGGCGTCTAATGTTTTCCACCATGCAGGTGAATTAGAAACCCAATTATGGGCTGAATTATTGGGACCTTTAGATATTCGTGCAATTGAGCAACCTCCCAAACTCGGCCCATACGACGATAAAACAAAACCCACCACCAAGGAGCGGCAATCTCAGACAAATAATTCATCCCAACCAAGACCTTCAAGAAACCCACTTATCGATGATAGAAGTTTTTATCCACTTCCAGTGCTACCGGCTGGTGGATTAGGAGGTCGAATGTAAGTTAACAGTACGACATAAGTTTATAGCGTCTTCTTTATTAATTATTGAGTATATTTTATTTAAAAGTATGGGTGTATCCGAAATTATATATGCCTACCTTTATGTTGGTGTGTCAGGGGGATGCCAATTCCTGGAGGCCTAGGAAGATCCGATTTGGATCCACTGGGTGGAATAGGAGCTGGGATGCTAGCTGATCCCCGGGGATTTAGAGCTCCTCGTGGTGGTTTTAATCCGTAAGAATCATTTTTTTAAATTGTACTATTGGCTGTGCTCAAACCTGCCAAACGTAATGCTCTTAATACATACAAATTAAAGTGTTTATGTAACTACAAGAATGGG
>JAQFYB010005353.1:0-14289 GCA_034694085.1 Pogonognathellus longicornis | reverse complement strand
CCTTGCTAGCCGTTTTGCCCTTTTTTGCCAGCCGGCTGGGCAAAAACAATTTAAGCCGGCAAAAATCGAACTCTGCTTGTAGCTAGGTTCTTCCCGTGAAATGACAAGGCACGAAACAAAACAAACTGAACGATAATAAAGTTGAAAGTGTGCCACAAATTTTGGTACAGTCCAAATTCCCAGTTTTCCCAGCCGTAGTAACAAATTTCTTTCCCTGTTTGTTTTGTAGAACTGAAAATTGTACACTTTTAAAATAGGTTATCTAGGTCTTGATTGATAACTACCAAAATTCCAGTAAAAGTCTACTCAATTTTTGTGAATTAGTAGATTGATGGCTCATTTGTTTCTGTTTTCCCGTAAAGCAAACGAATTTTGAATTAGGGTAGAAAACTTGAATACTATTTGTGTAGGTAAGTCGTAAGTTTGTTTTAATTCTTTATTTATACCCTTCGCCTTCACTCACTATTTTCAGCATTTCAGTCGTTAGTATTTTAATTGAATGAACGAATTGTTATGTAAATTTTATTCAAATTCGTATTTTATGATAGTAGATGGTAGATACAACCTGATACCTGCCAATAATAGCTGATATTTGTCATTGATAATTGGTCTATGGTATGATCAAATCAATTTAATAAATTTGGCAAAAGACACTTTATGTGTCACAGTTTAGAGACATTCAACATTGAGCTGACGTTGTGTAACTGCGTCATCAGTCTATTTACTATTTAACATTTTAATAAACAACATAATTTATTTTTATACGTAGCCAGGTAGTTGTGTGAACTAAACTAATAGTTGTATTGGAGCAAAATATTGTTTTAATACAGAGGTTTATTAATGTGCTAATAACATTTTAATAATGCCAATTATGACGTCATTATAATAAATAATAAAGTAGAAATTATTAAAAGAATTCATATCTTTTTAAGCAAAGTTGTAAGACAAAGGATGAAGTTGGAAGTAATTATGGAACTAACTAATTAATTACAATTTAGTTGGTAGTATTTTTACTTGGAGATTTAATTAGCCATTAAGTTACCTCATACACGTATAATTTATAAATACATTTTCTGTTTATTGTTTCTTACATACTAGTTAAAACCCTTAAACTGAACATTTTCAGACATCTAATTATTGTCGTTTTCTTTAGATCTTACATCGCGGCATTCTTAACCAATGTGCCGAGGAATTTTTGATTCAATGTGAAATTGGTTTTACATCAACAATTTGACACGTAGATTTAGTTGAAATATTCGACTAGCAGCTAACGTGGCTATTTGAAAATTGAAAATATCGAAGTCTGCTCAAACACTTGAAAAATGATTAAATTATTTTCGCTGAAACAACAGAAAAAGGATGGAGAATCTGTACCAACGTCTTCGACGTCATCAACCAAGAAATCGTCTCCTGCTCAGTTACGAGTAATGAAAGGTATTCACTCTATTTAACAGTTACTATTGGTATAATTCCAAAATTGTAAGTATAATGATGATTATACTGAACGAAATCGTACCTGTAAATATATAGAGTAGATTTAGTTTAACGGGAAACTCTAATATGTTGGTGTATTTATTTGGTCAATGTATTGGAGTTTAACCCCGCTATTCGGAAAGCGGAAGGCATCAAGGCAGTGATGCAGTACATGCAGACATGCACGACTTGTAATGACAGTAATGAACATTTAAAATGTAATCTTATTCGAAAATAGAGATATTTCAATAAATGTCTCTTTTGCCGTTCTTAGTATATGCTAGTAGATATTCAAAAATATATACATAAAATACCTGCAGATATCCTTCATGCGATAAAAATCAAACGATCAGATTTTTTTTTTAAATTCTCTAACAACTATATCAGGATGATTTTTTTTTAAATACTAGAAAGAAATTGGCTGAATTTCAAACTGTAAGGGCATAAAAATTTAAGTAAACATTACAAAATACTCTCAATTTCACCCACAAAGATGAGTTCTAGCTAAAAGTGTAAAATACAGAAAAGTTGTTCCCTAGACTCTGAGGGGTCATATAACGGTGTCAAAATAGGTGGTAGTAAGGTGCCCCGTGCCCCTAATCCGTCATAATCCTGCATATGCACAGTCGAGATCTCGACATGTGGGGCATTAAAAATCCTAATTATGAAATCGTATTAAGTATAAATGTATCACCAAAATTTGCAACAAAGTTGATCTAGAGGTCATAAACTATATCGTATCCTGTTGCCGTAGCAAAACCAGGTTGATTTATAAACATCTAGTAATTAACAGTTGATTGACTAAGATTTAATTAATGAATTGTGTACATTATTATGAAAACGTAAATTAAATACGATGTTGCAGCGAAAATATATCTAGCCACCAAGGTGTAATAAAACGACGTTTTGTTTAGCGTCCCTCAAACATGGAAGTAGCCATCCCCAAAGAAGGAAAAGTTCATTTTCATTATTGCGTTAAATATTAATTAATGTGTAATTAATTAATCATATTTTTATTTTTATTCTTAATTTTTTTTACTTAACTTTATAAATAATTGACTTAGGCTTCTGGGAAACCTCATAATTCAGTTGTTATTTCACACTCACAATAAGTTCTGAATTCTCTCTCACAAATCTTCGTAGCTTTCTCCTAGAGACTAGTAAATAAGAAGCTACATTCTACTGTGTTCAAGTTTACTGAATTCCAGATTCCTGGTAATAATATTGTATGAGTAAAGTAAATGGGAAAATATCATTGTAAATATTGTATTTTAAAGCCATGAAAATTAAGCCAGGACAATTTAATATATATCACTAGTTCATATGCTCAAGAACGACTGCAGACCAGTTTAACTACTGTTCATAGTTCGGTTTTATTTTACGATTTAATCATAGCCATTTGCCTGAACAGACTTTATCTGTATAACATAACAAAATCAGCAATACCCATAAAGTATAGACGCCTTAGACGCTCTTCCCCACAAGACACTAGCTAATATAAACATCTTTGTACTGTACTAATTAGTTTTATTATTTTAAAGTAAAAATTAGCATTGAAGTTTTTTAACTGGTAAAATAAATACAATCAAACTGTAAAAATCAAAATGCATTTTTAAATTTTTGTTTTGTTTTTTGTACGTTCCAGATTTAAATGAGTTAAACTTACCCAAGACTTGTATCACCGACTTTCCCGATCCAGATGACCTGTTAAATTTCAAACTGGTTATAAGCCCAGATGAAGGATTCTACAAGGGAGGACGGTTTATATTTAACTTTAAAGTGGGAGCCAACTACCCTCACGAACCTCCAAAAGTAAAATGCGAAACGCAGGTCTATCATCCTAATATTGATTTAGAAGGGAACGTGTGTTTAAATATTCTCCGTGAAGACTGGAAACCCGTTCTAACGATTAATTCTATCGTATATGGCCTCCAGTATCTATTTTTGGTGAGTTTTGCAATTTTGTTCTATAGTTAGACGTATTATTAATTTGTTTACGAATATGAATATGTCCAACTTTTAGCTCGGAGCTTTAGTTCAGAGTAATGCTAAATAATACTTACAATATTGTGACAAATAACATAAAATATATAGCATAGTGAAAAGCATGTTTGAAATATTTAGGAGCCAAATCCCGAGGATCCACTGAATAAGGAAGCTGCGGACGTGCTGCAATCAAATAGACGGTTGTTTGAAACAAATGTAACAAAAGCTATGAGAGGAGGGTACGTTGGTTCGGTGTATTTCGAACGATGCTTAAAATAAGAATGATGCTTGTATATCTTATTACTATATTGCTGCAAAGTTAAGTAAGTGGTATAATAATCGTTTATTCATAAATTTAGCTTGTATTTTGTAAAAAAATTAGAAAAAGTGTGCACTACAAAATCTTTATGGAGATTAAGCTTTGCCAATTAAAATTATTGTCCTGAATATTATGTTTTGTCTGCATGAGAACCGTATCAGGTTAATCGGAAACATAGATTGATGGAGTGGAAAACAAATTCGTAACTATTATGGTACTAGGGGATAGAAATATTACCTTTCATGGCTTATCTAACAATATATAATTTTTGTTTTCTTTAAAGCTAAATATTAGTCGATCGTTTTCAATGAACCGTAATTGCATTATTGTTTATAAAGATATAAAAGTTAATCGGGCAATCGTAATAACATATTTCCTGATTGAAAAATTGGTTGAAGCTTACTATTTTAGCCAATACTGATTTTAACTTCTTACCGGTGAATATTGGCTACAAAATTTCTGTATCTAAATGGATAATTTATCTAGTATTATAAGAGATCACAGAATACTTGAAATTTAATCATATAGTATTGGATATTGATTTTCTCTTTCAAGGCAAGAAGATTACCAAGGTTAATATATAAGTAAAATTGTTAGTGACTAATGTCCATGTGGGTTGACAGACCTTGAGCTCCATTTTAGATTTCTAAATGGACCATTGTATTTAAGTCAGACAATTGATTACTAAAAATGAAATGAAATCAAAATATTCCCGTACACGTATTACTGAATTGATAAGCGCAAAGGAATTATTACCCAATAATACTTTGTATAGTAATTGTAACATCGACATGCAGTGATATTTAACCTGGTAATGTTTTTTTCATGTCTACCACTACTGACCTTAGAAAAGGACGAAATATGAATATTATTATTATTAATTGACAACATCCTCAGAATTGAGGCAGTTTAGTCATCAATGCATTTCACAATTTTCAATTACAATATATAAATAGGCATTTACCTTTGCCATGTTTCAATATGGCAAGAGTCACATATAGCATTTTTAGAGAATGACAAAATTGTGATTCATTCTACAATTTCTGCAGTGTAAAAATGGCAGTTCTTATAGAAATCAAATAAACTTCAGATAAAGATGTTAATTTTAAATTTTGTCATCCTTAACCAATTCCTAAAGTTTTTTTTAAATGTGTGCCTAGTAATATTTATTGCACTTTGAATTATTCTGCAACGGCATTTAACAAACAGAAATATTTGAACTATCTAAAATTGCATTTCAATTTTAATGTGTTCCGAATTCGGAGAATTAATTTTTTTTTTGAATTATATACCATAAAGAAGGTATGGAAGCAGACCTGCAGGCAGGCATTCTATCAGACATATTATGTATCCTGAGTTGAGTGTCCTTTAAATATTGTAAATCCGAAAATGTATATGATATTTCAGCGTAGTACCTAATACTGTTCACAGTTAAGCAAAAAATGATATTAGTATTACATTTACTACCTACACAAAAATTCACATAATATTTTCAGTAATTTAATTCCGAACTAATTGAGTATAAGTTTAATTTGGATTCTGTACTACATTTATTAAAGGTATGTAGTGTAGTGTGTAAAAACGATAGTTTGGTTATAACATGTTTCATTATTAGAAAAGATTTATTTTAGCGATTCTGAAGTAGAAATACAAACAGATAAAAAAAAATTGGAAAGGTCTTTGTATTTATGTTTCAATATTGTTAATTTTCCTACACATTATGCATATTTTAAATAAATATACTTTATAATTTTGTGCAAAATAGTTCGCTTTGGTTGCAGCAATCTGTTTAGCAAAGTGGATTGGACAAAGTATAATCAACAAATAACAACGTTATATTTATGCCACTGTCGCCACTGCAAAACAGTTTGACTAAACCTGCGTAATATCTAAAACTAAATTAAAATTTTACTCTCCATAGCTCCTTAAGGCAATAAATATAATTCAATGTGTACAGGATGCTATTTCAGCAATAATGAATCTAATATTAATGTAGGTGTTCGCTCTTGCATTCATTTTTGTAATAATGAAATTTTTTGTGTTTATAAGAGCGAAAGAAATGTTGCTGCGGTAATTTTTCGTGAGTGTAGTTTGACAAGAATAAATTTTCGCCGATGGGATTTATTTCCATGATATAGATAGTAGAGAACAACCAAAAGATAAAATTGTTAAAGGTATCCGATAATCTGTGTCCAAAACTGTTATGTAATTCGAAGTTATTGAAACGTACTATACTATAGCTCTAACTAACGCTACACCTACATTAGTTTATTCTCAACTTTTTAATTATAAATACTACATAGGTTTGACAACAAATACTACATAATTATGAAACTATTATCATTATGATATCAGGCTACATTACGTACTAAATCACAATTTATTACAAAAAAATATTTTGCAGCTGTCAACCATATTTATCAGCCTAGCAAATCCTTACGAGGGAAAACTACAAATAATTTCAATGTTATAAATAGAAAATATTATTATACTGTGTAATCGTTAAAATGATACGAACGTATGTCATATAAGATATATGAATAACTGATACATGATTAACTGATCTTGCAAAAGAGAAATCGCCATTTTCTCAAAATTGCACTTCATTTGTTTTCCTTTAAAAAGTTGTAATTATTTCATATGTGTATGTTCGAAAACTATCACATGTTATTCATTTTCTGGACATTTGTAGAAAGTAGGAATTTCAATAGATGTGAATTGTGGATATTTGATTGCTGCAATATAACAGCAGGTTGCTAAATTCAAACTAGTTGTTTTGTTATATGTATAATAATACAGTGACATTGTAGCATTCATAATCGAAAACTGCTTGAAAATTAACGAGTGAATTAGTGTGGAAATATGTAGTAGGGTAACTCAATTATTAATTATTATGATTGTGTTGATGCGCCTTTTCTTGTGGATTGGTGTTTTGTTTAATTGTTTGTGGTAAAAGTAAATGGAAAGAGGATATATGTATGCACTAAAAACTAATGCCTAATAGATTTTAATACCAGTAATTTTGGGTCGTACTATTTGAATAATGAATGTTTCATGATAGTACCAAGATTGGGATTTAATTTTTGTCATTATATTAATTAATTTAATTATATTTGTAAATATGCGTGTCACCACCGTCCAACCTTCGGTGTGAAACATCGACAGAACAAATTCAAAAATCCTGCATCGTTGGAGTTTGAATTGTAACACAATTTGGAAAATATAAAATAATAATATTTAATCAATACTATATTATTCAGATATTCATCTCACATTTCGTTCTGCACTACCGTTATCTGTACACAATGTTCAAAAATGTCTGTAAAATTTAAAACAGCACGACTTATTGTTAGTAAGAGTATTATTTTACTCAAACTGAAATCGATAGTTGTGCACATGAAATAACAAATCACATCAGGGGTATGAATTCAAATAAACAACAGCATTTACTACAGTTTTTGTTAACAAAACACAAATGTGAAGATAGTAAAAGCAGCTGTTCATTTTAATTCGTGACTCCAATTGTGTATTGTAGGTAAGACAAAATAGTAATAATTGTTTTGAAGAAAATGAAATGTGAATTGGAATTCAGACCATGAAATGTTCAACTGGTCTATCTGAAAGTCTGAATGACAGATGAAAATTTTCTGCTTGGAAATATTGACGATGTAAATAAAATTTACGACAAACGGTTTCTGAAAATTAAGCAAATGTGTATGCGTGTAATTAATTGCATATTGCGCCCAATATCTTAGCAAATGGTATTTGGAACCACCTCGCATTATACATTTTACGAAAGAATGACATTTTTTTCAATTTGAAACAAAAAATGGTGCATCAAGACCGAAAAATACATAAACTTGTCCTCTAAAATACTCTTTTTATATTATATATATAATACAGAAAAACTTAACTCTTCAAGTATGACTTCCAAATTCAAAAAGAAAGAAAAACAATTGTCTAGCATACGCACGAGGCAATAATTAAATTATACCTTATACCGGATATTAGTAAGACCTGTCAGATACTGCGTATTAATTAGGTATGTACAGTAACAGTAAAAATACGAATTACTGCTATGTTCTATTACTTTGTAGAAAAGCTGTAGAAAAGCAAATGTTGGAGGAAGTATACATGTAGGTAGTCTATAACTATATGCCAGGAACAACTTATAAATCATTGCAGTTAATGAAGATGTACAACACTATAACATAACTATGTTCTTAATTTCGCTAAACCCCTCAATTTTCTTCTAGTTATATAAAGGAAAAGGAAACCACAGGAAGATAATTTAAAGACCAATTCATTTTCATTCAATTTTCTCTAATACACTGAGTTCATGAACCATCCTTGTTATGAGCATCGTAGTAACTAGAAATTAAATAGCACAGCTTCTTCTAATGAACCAATCAAAGTAAAAATCTTAACGAAATAGGCGAATTATTTTTCTGCATTAGTACGGGTTACTGACTTGACAAAATGATTGCACTCTTTCAACATTTTCTGTGACACATGTTTTATCAATGCAAAATAATACTAAGAAATAAAACATGGTAATTAGGTATCTCAGTTAAACATTGAATTCCTGGAAATGAAAAGACGCGTTTATGCAATATATATTATGATTCTGCGAAAATGCTTCAAGGACATAATGCCAAGGTGCCGATGCCGATCGATGACAAGAGTTGCTGAAGGTCTTACGACACACCATCATATCCTTCAGATATAAATTCCAGTCGAAGAAGGGAGCTCGAATCAGACGAATATAAATGATGGAATTTTTTGTGGTTTAAAGTGATGATGACATGGAAATAAGTTTGAGTTGAAGAATAAATATGTAAGTGAATGAACTTGAACTTGAACGCACTAATTTAATTCGAATCATACAACCGCTTACATTTGCTCAGATTACTGACAAAATGCTTGTAGTTTAATAAACTAGTTACGTACGCTAGTTAAATGTTCAAGTACAGCGAATGCGTCTACCAAGATCTAACAATAAATGTTTCTAGACATCTAAGGATTACAGATAAATGAATCAACTCTTACAAAGAAATGCACATTACAATTAAAACTGAAAAGTTCACATTACGGATTTTCAGGGATGTTTGTCTCAGCCTTATTTCATTGCACTTGCACTTTTGCGTCACCTCATGCACTTGAAAACAGCAGAGATATATCCATACGTATCTTCTGATGCGGCAGAATCATATATCATATTATATAATTAATTACGTGAGTGTGAGTGGTAGTCCTGGTCAATGAGTTGACTGATGATTAGATGAGTTATCAAATTTTAGCAAGGAGAGCTAACGGCGTTGGCGACGAAGACGAAGACATTTTCCATATATTTATAATATGCATAGCTCAATCATCTCATCTTCATCGTTTCTTTACACTTGTGGGCTTGAAAATTCGTATTCATTGTACCCCTCCGTGTTTAGCTCGTTCAATGGAGCACTTAATCCATTTGTCGACATGAACGAATGCAGTAGGTAGTTTTTTAATTTATTTCTTGGACAAACTGCTGAATGGATCTTCATTCTAATAGCTTAATTTTACTCTGCCATTCAACACAAATGTTTACAGCATACGATTTCATGTCGAACGATTGATTCCCCTTACAAAGAGAGTCAAGCTGATTAAACAGGTGCTACTTCACTATATTTTTACTGATTCCTTTGGTTGCTAGGACTTGTAGCAACCATCTCTCTCATCTCTCCTCAGTCTTCATAATATTCAAGTATAGGTTATCTTATATAGATGTACATATGATTATAATAATGTATCCAAGAAAAATTAGCGTTTCTCCTTGTATGTAATAATTAGATCAGTCTTGTGGGTACTTACTCACTTAGAAGCAGACGACCAAGAAAAGAAATCACTGTTAAATTTCTGATAAACTCTTTGAGCTCCAATAACACTATCTCTCTTTCAATTACCTGTGATTACTGCGAGAAATTTTGTACACATTTGCAGAACATTTGACCAGCCGAACTGCTGCTTTTCCAGCTGGAATTGTATTTCGTCGTAATAATGGGTATCAAACATTCTGCAGTGCGTCCTCTTAACAAAAACATTGGCCACGTGTATTTGTAGAAACGGACTATCTTAAAAACACGTCGAATCCTCCCTTATTATTTTCTATGCTCTTGTGAAGATTTCGAGTTTAGTGATTTTTTGTTCTTGATATTTTCATATCTACTTCTTTTCTTCGATTCCGAATTTTACCCGAAGAATTTCGTTTCACCGGTTTAAAATCCCACGATGGACAGCATTCGTTCAGATACAGAGGCTGTGCAACGACGCGCCTTGTCGTTTCCAAGGAAATGTTGACGTGCTTCTAGCCATTGTGATTGTCATTGTCCTTAAAAATGCTCCCACGAGTTTTGATGGCATTGGCACAAAGACCATACCTGTCACTTTAATTGATTTATACCAGATGAACTTCGAGAGGTTACGGCGCCCTCCCCTTAATTTTTAATGTTGAGTCAGTGTTTGTTAGACGGAGCGACTGGGTCAGTGATAAATAGTCGATTGGGGTCGGCTCCTGGTAAGACAGCCAATATTTATCCGATTGTCCCAACGAGGAATATTAATGTATATTATATATATATTTATATATTTATATTAAGAGAGGGCTACTGGGTTTGATTTCTTAGGACATACGAGCACAGCAAGACTGAAATACAGATAAAATTCTGGTTTTTGTGTGAAGAAATTTAACCATTGTTGTTATGCTGATCAAAAATTATTGTTGCGGTTGTTTCGGCTCCCCATTTTGTGCCCAGATGTTGTGAGTGATGTAGAGGACTGTATGGTGTTATGTTATGAAAGGCGTTAGGGCCATTGATCGACCGTTTGGCACTGCTTAACAAACAGGGGTCATCATCTACGTCTGGCAATGAGCGTTTCAGTCTTGGGAGTACTTTCCCAGCTGTCCCTCTGATATGGGCGTCTGTAATTCTACTTGTACTAGTCAGAGTGGTTGGGCTGAGGCGCAGGACATCTTGTCCCACGTGGTCCAAAATAGGCTCCGTAACAATTACCAATTCACTTGTCGTCGTGGTAGCCGATGGAGGGGGAGAGATCGATGCCACACTTTCCGTGTGACTGCTTGTCATTGAGTTCCCATTCATATGCAACTCCACAGGAACTTCTGACTTCAAATCCGGCGACAGAATGTCTTCCGAATCCTCAGGATCTAACTCCACAACATCTACAACACTGGCGGTAGGAAGAATCGTTGGAGCTCTGGCTGTCGCAACGGGTTTCTCCTTGCGAGATAATAAAGTTGTTGTGGTCAATGAGGTTATAGTTTTAGAGGTAGCTGGAACGGTTGACTGGTGCGATGAGGTCAGAGCTTTTGTAGAGCCCTGAGTCAAGGATTGAGCTGAACCACCTGCTACTGAGCTCGAATTTGTACTAGTCGTAGTTGTTACTTGTTGAAAAGTAATGAACGGTGTGATACGCTCTCTCTCCTTCTCCAATTCCTTGTCTCCTTCTTCAGGACTAAAATCACAACAAATTCCAACCATGTTAAAAAATCTCAATCATTGCACTCAATCATAGAATAACAATCATGAACATAATATTATTAGCTTACGTCAACAATGTGTTGATGCATACAAACGTTTCGACTTTCTGAGTAGTTTTGTTGAATTCTAAATAGCCTCTTGTTCTCAGATGAATCAAAGTTCCGGTTTTAGAACGAAGTCGATACACAGTATAGCCCTGTCCATCCACGCTACTGAACACTGTTGAAAAAACATAAATTCATGTCACAATTTTTGCGTAGGAGTCCAAATAATCAATGAGCCACGAGCAGCTCCTACCCACACACTTTTGAAGGTAGAAAACGTTATTTTCATGGAAGGTTTATATATTTATGAATAGTGCACGCCATGTTTCTGTGCACTACAGTATAATTACATTACAAGTTCCATTACACGAGGCCACTTTGCAAAAATAACATCTTCCACTCTCAAATTATATTACCAAATGAAATGAAACTATACCTTCCACTAATGGATTATTTTACTACTTTTTGCCCTTTCCTTAGATTCCTTATTACTGAATGAGGAGCACTTACTTTGCCTGTTAGCGACGGTTGCCCAGGGGAGATCATCTTGATGGATGAAGTTAAATGCCGACATACCCATGACTTCTTCAGTCAAATAACCAGCCACAAATGCAATTCTGTGATCCGAATAAATAATGCGACCATCGGGAAGATGTCTGGTCACATATTCATCCTGAACTGCCTCCATGAGGGACAATTCCGTGATTCCTTTGTTGCGAAATGGTCTCGCCACGCAAACAAGCAAATATTCATCATTCGACGTAGTTGAAGAGCAATCTTCTTTAACAAAACACAAAATTATGACATTAATTACAATTTCATGGAATTGAGTTCCAGAATAAAAAACGGAAATAGAAAAATGGTTTGTTAGGCAACCAGTAACAATTTAGCTAATTATTTTAAACACACCCTTCTTTCCTTTCCCCGTCGTCTTAGGAGTATCTTTCTTATGTAATGGAGGCCTAAGGATCCCTATGAGATGTACTGTGACATGCCGAGCTGGATCACCTCGAGCCATTGATCGTTCCGCTAAGCGACAATAAAATGAACGGCGTTCTCCAGAAGCTAAACCAGACAACGCATCTTCAGGCTTACCACCAAAAAATGATGGAGAGCGAGGAACATAATCTGCTGAAGGTGTTTCGTTTGCATCTTCAGCTCCTGCAAAAATAAATAATATCATGATTTAATATTGAAGATCAATTCTATTTCCTGTGTACAGAGAGCATACTTGTATTAAATCAATACGTCACAGCAAAAAATAGGCACTTGTGTTTATTGTAACAAAAATACTAATTTAAAATTATATAATGCTCTACAACATAAAACTATTTCCTTGGTTAGGAATAAATAATTGGCTAAAATAAACCGAACATTGGAAATGTTAAACTCTTTGGAAAATGTATAAATACCTTTTGAATCAAAACTGGACGGTTGAAGATGGTGTCTAAGAAGCTCGTGATCTCCATTGTGGCAGATCGTATACAATGATTGCCCCATTAGATCTAACTGCGAGTGGCCTAACAACTTTTCCACACTGTCCGACACAAAAACAATTTTTCCAGATGACGTTACTATCAACATGAATCCTTCAAGTGCTTCAAGAAGAGTAGCTGAAAGAGTTGACTGAAGACCCTCAGGAGCAAGTTTTGCCACAACGTTGCTACTGCTGCTACTGCTGCTGCTGCCGCCACTGCTTTCTTTCTTCTTCGTAGCTTGTTTCAAACCTACGTCATTTCATTTCGAAATTAAGTTAAATGTCACATTACAGAGTTTAAACATTATATTGTACAAAACTAGTTCAGTAATTGCGAGGCTTACTTAGATGTATCCGCAAAAAGTTGGCAGATAATCTTAATACAGAGGTCTTGTCCATTCTCTTAGTGGCCATAGCTACGATTGGTACCAGCGATGATAACTCCGAAATATACATATTCAGCTTGTCACGTCGCATTTTTTCTGCAAGATTTCTCATCAGTCGACTTGAACTATAAAAGACAAACATAAATCATTAAATTCATATTCCTGCAGGTGTACCATCAACCATAAATACATAGGTGTTCTATTCATATAGATGCTTGAGTAATACCAGTTGTAAACTGCAATTCAGAAGCAACGAGAATTACTTATGTCCCTACTTAATTACTTCTTCTAACAATAATAATTTAATAAAATGCAAAAATAGTTTTTGTTCTGATTAAAAAGTTGCTTACGTACACCATACTTACGGCCACACTACCTGCGTGACACACCGATTGTTAATTTTTGGATAGTAATTGTGTACTTAAAGTTCTGCTGTACTTCAATTGAATAAATTTCAAAATCTAACTAACACTCTGTGAGCTGTTTTCTAATTTAAATAAAACAGGAAAGGAAAATATTTTCAACATTCGTCCGACAGGAATAAGATCCTGTGGTTATTAAGTTACCAGAGAAGAGCAACCACTCTAAATTGTGCAAAAAAATCAATTGCCTCAATGACATTAATGTAGTAATAATGATATCACGACTTTTCCAAAAACCATTTACAGTAAAAGTGCATATTTTTCACATATCTCATAATAAAAATAAGTAGTAACACATATATATACCGAAAAAACAGTATATTTTATGCAATATTTGAATATGTATTTTAATCTTGAGAGTGTTCAAATAACCAGCACACAGTCATGTGCTGGTCATTTTTTTATTAGTTATTACTTAAAAATAGCATACATTTATGCAGTTGTAGAATAAAATTCCAAATACATAAATAGTGTATTATAACCTCATATCGTTTTATTAACCTACCATGATAATTCTAATACTGTGTAATGAAAAATCATAACGGACAATAACATAATATTAGATAGTTATACAGGCTGTTTCATAAATGAGACGAAGTTTTCAAAAATTAATATCTCATGAACCAGAAAGAGTTATGATTTGA
>JAQFYB010005352.1:0-14289 GCA_034694085.1 Pogonognathellus longicornis | reverse complement strand
CCATTTTTCCCGTTTTTCCCATTTTTCCCAACTGTCCAACAAAAATGATTTTTTCCCGGGAAATATCGAACTCTGGTTATGATGAGTCAGTTTAAACTGTACACTATAAAACCTTTATGACAGACAAATCTATAAACCCTTTTGTTGGCACGGGAACTTGATTTTCCCAAAAATCTCACCTCGTAACGGTATACTTACTCCGATATCGCAATCCGAAATTATTGAACACAAATTTCAAGTGTAATTCCTCTAACTGCTAATCATTAGCACATAAATACTGATGACGAATACACTCATATGACACTTACAATGTTAAGATATATATGACTTAGCAATAATACGGAAAAAGTAAGATTTTATTGAATTTGTTAAATGATGGCGTGCTTGATGACTACGTAGGAATATTTATATTTTAATAATACTATATACTTTTATTACAAACTTTTAAAGAGTACTTTATTGTAAAACATAATTTAGCGTGGGGATATTTAGGTGGAAATATGAAAAGAATTGAGCGGTGATTGGAGAAATTGAAAAATGGCGTCCATCCATCATGGCTAAAGACAGTTGGGATGTTTCTCCAAATATGTTTTGAAATGACATGTGGAAGAGTGGAAGTTTGTTTTTGGGATGTCAACGTTTTAGGTGGAAGGAGTTGAGGAGGGAGACGGCCCATGTCGTTGTGTTGGTCTTGGGTTGATAGTTTATATTTTAGGATGAGATGAAACAAATGATTAGAATTAGACTGTGTAATTGAGAATTGTCAATATCCCATTGAGACGACTAGCTTGAGAAGGATACTCGAAGTTAATCTTCGGCTCGACCAGAGACGAAACAATGAGTTAGTTATAATATTGTTTCATGGTCTATATTCAAGTTGTTGTGGATTTCGGGCGGGACAATGCTTTTGGGTTCGTCGTGACAGAAAATGAATTATATACTCATTCATTGTGCTATTGCTGTTTGTTGCCATAACCATTCTTCATGTGGACTCTCACATTGCTCAGTTGTGCTTAATATCTCTTTGAGAGCAAAGCAAAGTATCCTATCTCATTGTCAGCTAAATTATAATTCCTACATCTTAAGAGCCCAGTTTTTCAGACTCAAGTCAAGTCGAGAAGTCAACAGAAGATTAATAGCTGCTATTTATATGGCTCATGCTCAGCATATACATACGCTGACTTAACAGCCATTCCACCATACATGCCACGCTCTGCCACTATACAAACTGGAATGGCATACATGTACAGACAGATATGGCATGGCGAAGCGTGACACCTTAACTCTAATGTGTGTATTATATACATTATATAATGCACATAATAACGAATAATATATTTTTTCTATTCACCACCATATATTATTATATGTCCTTATGTTCCACTACGCAAAAATTCTAATACTTCGGTTGCACACTGTCTTTTTCTATATTGTACTATTAAGAACGTACATGCATTTATTAACTCTGTGTATAATGTACCTTACTAGAGTTGTAAACGGGCAGATATTTTGCAACTCGGCCCGCTCGAACTCGAAACGGTCAAGCCCGAACTCAACTTGAACGCAAGAAATTCAAGCTCGAACCCACCCGAACCCGTACGAACTCAATTCGAATGTTGGTTCTATGCAGTTCATTAATTATGTTCAAAAAAATTAATAGTCTAGAGGAGTCTCCCTTTTTAATAAAATATTACAATAAAAATATGTAAAATTGTCACGAAGGACATATATTTATAGCCTGAACCCCATTCAAAGTTTTACATTTTTAACTCAAACCCGCCTGAACACGAAACATTTTGAAAATTTTGCTGCCCAAATTTCCCGATAACGAGTTTCGTGCGGACGGGCTCGGCCCGTTTACAACTCTAGTACTTAAACTAAAAGAGCCATTGAAACAATAATACGACTTTAAATATAAATACTTGTATGAATAAATGAATCCTCTTTTAAGCATATTAAAATTTTGACATGGATATTTATTCTGCACACTATTTAAATTTTGTAGAAAGAATTAAAGAGCAAATGTTTTTTGGTAATATTGAGCCAACTATTTAGTGTAGTTGTATAGTTATGTGTGTAGTGTACATGAGAAGAAAATTATGTTGCATAAAAATTGGAAGGATAGAAAGTAATATACATAATTTTCAATTCACTTGTATTTTCAAGGATGTGGAATCTGGGTGGAGGCGCCGAGCCGTGCCCTTCTTCAGCACAATTCAATAGTTGAGAAACCAATTACATGCAAAACTGTGAGAGCAAATGAAACCACGCATTCTTAATTTTGTGCAACATGTGCTTACTGTAATCTGAAATAATGTCAAATATTGCTGTCAGCAAATAGCGCAGATAAATAATGTTCATAAATTATTGGTTCATGCATGAGAAATTGGAATTCAATTTTCTTTTAGTGTTGTACAGTAAGCGTTTCGTGTGTCAAATTGTTTGTTGAGAATGTTCGTATTGTGTTTCACGAAGTTATGCATCATTGTGAGTAGGAGTGTGTAGTTTAGTGACCATGGCACTGACTGTGGATATGAAATGTTGTTGGCCGATGATGGTCGCTGCCAAATGAAGTGTCATAATGTACACTTATCTTGTGCGTAATTGTAACTTTCATATCCTTGTCCTTCTTTCAGCATTACCTACATGGATGGCGGAAAGAGTGACTGGAATATTTTAACATGACTTGCCATGATTTATGACAAGTGTCTTAATAAAAAACAATCGGCTATTTGTTTTCTTAACGATCACAATATGCTGCCGAACCGGCTTTATCTTTCAGCATTTCCACATATGATTCTAAGCTTCCCATGTATTTTATTGCAAAATTGATTCGCACTTACACAATCAAGTTAATTAAATATATATTATATCCTTAATAAATCATTTCCTTGTGACAAATACGCTCTTATATGATAATGAGCCTCTGCATAACTTATTGTACAACCATAAAGCACATAACAAACCTATTTGATATGCGTACAAACCAATCATTATGTTCTATAGTCAATTTTATTCATTTTTCATCACTGTCTCATACTAAATGTTAATTGATGAACTGTAAATCCTTAATGAACGATTTGTACTCCCTTGCAGAAATGATTGAAATCTTTAGCAGATAAAAAAACATTACAGTTTTCATGCAGAACGTTTTTCTTTTATGACTGAGCAAATGTATTTCTAATACGTTCCGTAAATTAACATAATGTGTCTTTTTATAACTTTCTCACATTTGTAGCATGATTTCTGTTGTTAACAAGGAAACTTTATATCTACACAAATACATGATTATATATTTAGGTTTGTCTTTTCCAACGTAAAGGCAATGCATTTATTTATTGGTTTATTATACTAACTAAACCGCAATTAATATATGATTAACATAATTGTTCCACAATACATAATTACTTTGGTAATGTATTAAAATCGTACTACAAATAATAATTAGTGTCCCTACGTATTATGATTGTACACTAACATGGACACCGATTTTGAACATAATCTGCTGATATGCTAAATAGTCATTGTGTTCGCATTACATGGCTGCATGGTATTGTAAGTTGAAGTGTAGCGACAGAAATTTTCGTGTCAAAATCTCGTCACCCAAATCAGGTTGGAGAGCGGTTGAAGGTTTGTAAGTGTAGAAATATTTTTAGTGCGCCCAGCTATCCAAGGGTCGTCGATGGCAAGCTGGGACAAATATTAACTCTTGCTACGAACAGTAACTCAACTACGAGAAAAAAGACATTGAAACAACATGTGTAGCTAAATATACAGATAGACTGCATGTAACACAGAGATGTGAACACAAACTACAAGAGTCTTGATGTCATGCAAAGCAAAGGGTACACTGCACTGAAAGAAATAGAATTTGATAAAGTTGGCTGTCCTATTATCTAATGTGTGTTTGAGCCAAAGCAAGTTCCCGATCTCTTCCCTACTGAGTAGCCTCCCCAAAGATATTTCTGAGCTCAGTGCAAGGGAAATGAAACACGGAAAGTCGCCAACTCCGGAGAGTCTCCAACTTTATTTCATCTATCTATACACATAACTTTCCTTGACTCAATTTTTTGTCGCTTGATTTCAGTGCTGATACGGATACAGCAGTTAGTGTTGCCGGTATCTTGTCGTTTATTGTTTTCCAGCTCTTCCTTTTAACTTTACAGATTTTTCTCTTGCCTTATGTCAAGGCTTATGTTTTACGTGACATCCCTGCATGCATCGCTCTGTCAATTCTGAGTGAGTCTCTAATACCTGTGTGAGCTCTAATTCTATTTATCTCTTCTTCTCAAGGAATATTCAAAATTGTTGTTGGCACATGAACAAGGAGGCATGCACAGACATTAGTATTGATGTAAATATCTAAACATTTTACTAATTTTGGAATAACTAGAATCGTGTAGAATTGTCGTAAATCGGCATTCACAACTAACTGTTTGGAGACTTATGTACACATTTAGCATTAAAAACAACACATGTACTGCAAAGAGAAATAGATTGGTTTGGGAAGAGCTGTGTAGTACAACGGTTACTTAACTCCCAGTCAAACTTCTCAATCTCATCTTTTAACCCATCTGTCTCAAGTCTCAACAGAGACAAGAATACTAATAGTAAATCTAGTACTAAGTCGTCTACATCGTAGTAGTCCACAAAGAACCACCAGAATAGAACTTTCTCAAAACAAAACAGGGGGTCACCCCTTAGAATCCGACAAAAAATCCTAACGAACAGGACAACTCTATATACTTACACTTATATTTTATAGCATGCTTTATACCTTAAGTACTTACTATTTTGTAGTTACAAGATTTATTCTACAGGTACTCACATTTACTCGCTTACCTACAATCTAACAGCATTCTCTTTCCGTATATAACTCCACAAGCAATGCTTCCTTTTCCCTACTACAAATTTCAGTGCAGTGCATGTGTGGTTCCTTCAAAATTACTTTTACCATTTACACAACTAATTTACCGATCTGTAATTGTGTAAGCAAACTAGATTCACAGATTTTATGGTAAAAGTAAAATAGGTTTACATTAAATGCTGATGATAATTATATAATTCCACACACTAAAATAAAATCGTAATATATTCGGAAATAAATAGCGAGTAAAGTTGATAAGAAACAATAGGTACCTATCATTCAAATTGGCTTTGTACATATTTGTACTGGTAAAGAGGAAAATGCAGTGTAAAAATATGCGGATGCGTCAACGAACGGACAGAGCTTGATCCCATTGTGTATACTACTAACGTTAATAAAAAAGGATAGCATCCATCGGATCACGCAAGTTGAAAGATATGAATGAAAAATGAGAAAGGGAGCGTAACGTAGGTCGTAAAAAAACCTTGAGCTGCCGCTCATTTGACAATTTTCGACTGTTGTGGCTAAGAATCTGTGTTTTTCTATGATCCCACAATTAGTCTTGCTAATCTACGTATCTTGTTGGGATGATGATCGTCTTGCCATACAATATTATAGATTCACTTGCGTGTAAGTGGAGGCTATAGCGTTATGTTGTATGTGAGGAAAGTGTGTTACTGCAAAGTGGAAGCAGTGCATATATAATAGGATGAGGATGGTGTGTGAAGTGAAGTGGTGGTAGGCAGTGGATGATGAGGAATATAAAGTGGAGTGCAAGTTGAGTTTAATATCTGAGGCGGGGAGAAGTGAGTATATGGTGGGCGTTGGTTGTGCATGAGAGTCCAACCTCTCACTTAAAGCTTCCTCACTTCACTCTTTCTCTTTCCGCTCTTTTGTTCTTCCACTGTCCTCGCATTCTCCCATCCTATTCACATTCAGCCCTCTGTCTTTCTAATACAATTCTTTCCTTCTGTATATATAGCCATGTATGTATCAGCAATTCGGCAATAATTGTAGGAGGATAAATAACTACAATAAAAGATACACAGATACTTTCTATGGGGACATCTCAGTCTGTGTCTTTTCGTCTTGCATTGCTGTAATTGTGATTTTTGCGATATAACTTGTTGTTGCACATACACAGCTTTTAAACTATCATTTTCTAATAGTTAGCAATTTACTATAATACTTAATCTTCATAATCTTTACTTGCACATTGGAGGTATAGGTACGAAGCAATAATTTACCATAATATTAGCTATGATAACTACTTTCTCTATAGCAAGCACTTAACCTACCACCAAATTCTTTACACAATTCAAATAAAACTGTCACACATTTTTCATCCTGTACTCCAACAACCAATTTGATAAATGTTTCTATGCAAATACTACAATTATAATAAGGTGCATTATAGTACAACTTGCAAATGTAGCACATCATTTTTCTTGATGTATTTCATTAATATTTATATAGCAAGTAGTATACACTTTTATTATACAAAACTTTTCCCTTCATCTTAGTGAATGACTCTCTATATACTATTGTGAGTTCATTTTATTTTACAAGTTTTTAGTCAGTTTTTCAAGATTTTTTAAGTACCTAGGTACACTAACGTGTAATAAGATATATTAAAAATTTGTAAAGTTTTTCTAAACGAATTTTCGCGCAGGTCATTTTCCTTGTCTAAAATTGACCCTATTTGATTTGATTTGATTTATCTTTATTATCGTGTCAGCACCGATCAGCTCTTAAGGCTTGGGTGACACCACGTTCATGACAAGACTTATTTACTCTTCCAATGAAGGGTCTCCCATTTAAGGGTTCCGCTGTCTTAGTAAACCAACTACGCGTGATAATAGAGTAGTAATATTGTTATATCAGCTCGCTTCCACTTCTGGGAGTGTCAGCGTTCTAGGGAAATTACCACAAGAATATACTCCGTACTAACACCTAGCCAAATATATCCCTTTAGTTCTGCCACTCGTAAGATACGAAGCCCAGACCTCACTGCAGCAGTGAGTGTCACCCACTCGTGAGCCATAACGACAGAGCGATTGACAATTTGAACGACTTTGTAGAACTAGGTATCGCCTGCCTAATGTTGGAAGGTCGTACTGCAAGTTGAGTCGGGCGGATAACATTTTAAATTTTATAAGCACGATTACACACGTATTCATTCTTATAAAATATGCAACTTTATCAGAAAGAGTCGACTTGCAGTACGACCATTCCACATTAGGCAGGCGGTATATATACAACCATTTCACCGCCACCATTTCATAGGTTCAATAATAATACGACTACAATGTATGACTATGACACTAATAATATGTAAAAAACCCAAATACATGTTACACTTTTAGTGGATGTAACTTATACAGGAGCTCTGCTTACTAACATTAAGCATATGCATACAAATTTAATAGAGGTGACACAAGAGAAAATTAATTGATAAGTCAATGCTGGTAAGATTTAATTTACAGTTCAACAGCGAGAAAACATTTAGATACTTGGCGTGCTTTAGATGTATCAACTCAAAGGATAAAATCATGAACTGTGAGTAATCAGTGGTTGAGCCTTATATCTTTTACAGTACTCAAGAGTACAGTGAAGATTCACAAGCTGTCAAATGTGTTATCATTAGCATGAGATTCTACAGGATAGTTTTCTTCTATTGTGACTTACTCACATTTTTCAGCAGATTTCTTGAAAATCCAGTTGTGAAATTAATCTGATTACAAAACAGATCACAGTTATTAATGTTTTACATCACAACACTCATGTAACGTGTCTACTTTACATAAAGCAATAAAAAATTTCGCAGGCAATTTGTTAAGCTACTAGGGAGCCACCAACCAGAACACAATACCAACTTGGCGACATTACCAACCTATTTACATACGCAAAGTAACCATCGCCAATCGGCTAATGATAATAATCTGTAAATGAGTTTGCGTACTATATTGTTCATGAGCAATATAGTGCGCAAATAGTTGGGAGCGTAAAGTTTGAACTGAAATCTTACGACGAATTTAAAGGTGGCGCTTAGATAAAGGTTTGTGTATAAATGTGTAGTTTTGTTCTGTTCAATAATGAAATGAGAAATGAACTTCGAAAAGGCGAGTGAAAATTTAGAGATATCTCTCTCTCTCTCTCTCTCTCTAATTGTAATTATAATCTAACCTGAATGCCTATGTATTGCATAAAAGAGGTTGCATCGTATTTTTATAGTTATAATATGCATAGATACCTAATTATAATAATTGGGTGGTAACACAAAGAAGGCTGCCCTCATATACATAACTAACAAAAAAAGATGCGTATATACCTAATAATTGCAGCGTGATAATTGACAGCAGAATATTATCTGCACTAAAAAACTGCAGCCTAGTGTAGTTAACTTAGAAAGCGGGTGAGTGATGTAGCAAGCCTACTACAATGATTGGGTTGGCTTGCATACTATTCGTACCTATGGGGGTTGGTATTATCTCTATGTTCGGACTGGTAGGCCTCGATTATCATAGTGACTCGTGAGAGCTCCCTGCGACATTTATATAATTTTATTACCCTCGTATGCTACATATGAATTGAAAATATGTAAGTAGCTAACTATAAAGAGAAATCACTGTCAGCATTAAATAAAACCTTGACTGTCTATATTTCACTGTAGCTTTTCCATAATCTGACTCCCTGTTGTAAATGTTTACAGAATTCAGGCAAAAAGACATGCGAATAAATTCTGGAGATTTAGATACAACTTCCCAAACGACTTAACATCCTGGCTGTACTGTAGCAAAACCAGCGTCAGTAAAAACCGGACAAAGCAAATAATATTCATGTTAAACTTCAATAAATGGCTCTTTTCCATTGATATAAAATTTGTTGATTTTAATATTCTTTCGGTCATTAGGAGTGTACTAATGTACACATTGATCTATTTAAATTCTTAATATCAAGTTCGTAAGAACAATATTTTAATATTGATATTTATTTCTTACAAATTGCGTTGAGTAAATCATAATAAGATTGTCTGACATACTATGTGCTGCAGTTTTTAAAGATATATCACAAATACTCCATCCCAAGTACAAACCATTTTTCATGACGAGACTAAAAGGATTGCCCTTCGCTTTACGACAAGGAATGAGGATTTTCTGGATTGAGCCATGCCTATACCAGTTCCCTGCTGAATGCTGCACAGATAGTAAGGCCCTGGCTGTCAATTTCGATTTGCAAAGCTAAACTGTTTTTACTGCGTGTAATAATAATAACAATAATAATATCAGTACCATACCTGAAGAACACTTTAGCGTTCACAATAATAAATGTTACAGATAATCGTGATAAGTGAATATGAAATTGTTAGTTGAAGTGGAATCTGCTGAATATTGCATGCACAGTGTACGTAAGTAATTTCTGGTATCTGGCATGTCCATCCATTTCTCATCTATTTACTTCCACTTGAGCTCACTGTGCTGTCACTTTGTTGCCAATTTTTAATTTTTATGAATTGAAGTGAGTCAGTGTACTCATCTCATAGTGGAACTATGCACCAGAGTAGTTTGAGCATCACCTCCATGGGGAAACTCACTGAGAGCAGATATTTATTTACTTATTCCATATTGTAATAGGTCTACACCTTGTTTGCAAAGCATTTCTACATTACACTTACTTAGATAATTTATCGGTGCATTTTATTACTCACCTCTATTCTGTACCGTTTCAAGTTATTTATTCTCTACCAATATTGTTATGCTGTGGGTTAAGTATGCAGTTTTACTACAAGAGTCGTCCTAGAAGTCATAATTATGTATCATCCACATATATCTTGTAACTGGTATATTAAATATTAAATTATATTTACAAGATTTTTAGCGCACTATCACATGCAACAAAGTCAGGGCCAAGTTAACTTTGTTCACATTCCTATTTACAATAACATATTTGAGAATGTCAAACTGTGAGCTCAGTATGAAGCTAAATTAAATCAGTTGCGTGGAATTTGTGGAATAACTGCAAATTGAATTATGTGCAGTCGTTGCACACCTTCTCAACTATTACTTATTTCTGTCACGTTTATTTGTAACATTAAGTGCAACCATCCAAAATGATAATAATAAGCAGACTTGTTGCTCTGAATAAACATGATTTCTTGCTAGTAAACCGTTTTGTTTCTTTCACAATATTATCATCACATGCAACACAACAACTCATAATCTTTTACACTTCAAGAACATAGCCAACCTTTTACACACACACACACACACACACATACCACTTATTCCTCCATTTGCATTGCAGTGTTAAATAACCCACACATACATACCTCCATTCAAAGTTCACAAACCGTGACATAAATTTGCTTCAACCTTTGTTGTAAGCCTACTGAAAACAAATTACATACATGAACTTCTACATAAAACTTTCTGATTTCATAATATGCTAATTGTCCATCAGTTCCTCCTGATTTTATTTTACACCTAACCATTAAGGTAGCTTGAAGCTTCCATGTATTAATTATTAATTAATAGTAACCAAGTATATTTTTGCCACATATACGATACACACACACACACTTAAATAAATGTATATTTAAATCACAGTGTAAGTTAAAATTTGAATTCCATACCTTCAGCATACTCAATGAATGGACGCATAAAAGTTATACAGTGAATATTACAGTACAGAACAAGAATATTATTACACAGACGCGTTTACATGCACAATAATATAAAATATCATGGTTATTAGAGTAGTGTAGAGTTAATGTTAATGATCATGTTGGAATAACACGAGATATAAAAGATTGTAATTGTAAGAATATTTGCAGAGGCTCTAGAAACTTCTAGGAAAAGGCCGAGTGGAGTTTGGTTGAAGACTTGTTGTATTGTATGTTGTTTTAGTTATGCATTTGAATCCATACACATAGCTTCTAGTAGTATGCTTGTTTATGAGGGAATGAATGCTGTTATTACACAGCACCTACCTAACTTTGTTACATTACATGTACTTTTCATATGATAATCTTATATTATATTCCACAATGCACACAATTGTTGTAATGTAAAGCTCTGCCTCTGCCTCTGTCTGACTATTGCGGGTGAAATGAACTGGCACTGCTTTGCTTGCTTGCTGAGACTTGAACTTGCTTTGATTTTGACTTGACTTGCCTTGGCTCGACTTGACTTCTTGGACTCACAGCTAAAAATTGGAATGGAATACAAGACAGGAACAGGCAAACAGGAGAGAATAGGGATGAGTGATGCTTGCTCTCAACTCAAGAAGGTTGGGATTGGGATGAAGAAAGCAATGCACAAAACACAAGGCAAGTCTCAGCTATGGCAAAGGCTACTTCTTCTCATCTTTATATAAACACAACATGTACATATATGTTGTGTCTATACAACATCAGCTATACGTACATACAACCAACCTGATCCTCCGAGTCCAAGGCAAGGCACAATGTCAATATTTTTTACACATACCTACTCCCTGTACAAAATGCACGTGTATGCAACAGTTAAACTTTTAAGGTAGACTTATAGCTAGTATTACATATCGCTTCAACTTATAATAACACACATACCGATATGTATGTCTCCTTGTCTACAACCACTAAGCACGTAATGTAATCTAATGGCACACAGACATGTAATATAACATAATGTAATGTAATGTGTAGTACATATATAATATGTGTATGTATGTGCTATATATGTGTACACATAATATATTATATAATATATATTATATAATATTCTACTTACTTTTAGCTGGGAATAAATATATATTGAGTACTATGGCTAATGTTATTACTTAGGGAGCGTTCAAAAATTACGAAGTGCGGTTAAGGGGGGGGGGTTATGTAAGCATGTTTCTAGGAGTTCATCCAAACTGTTAATATTTAGAATAATTTGATTTATTGTCACAACAGGCAAAAATGAGAATATAGTATTTGGTTGTGCTGAACAAAGTCCACGAATGTTCTCACATGATATTTATGCGCACGAGGTTCATATTATATACATATGTAAAGGAATCCTGAAATTTTTGTGTAAAATCTCTTCGTAGTCTAGAGGGAGGGGGTACGAAAATTCGCTCAAAGTCTTCTTGCGGGGAGGGGTATAAAAATCGGGAAATTTTAATCTTCGTAATTCTTGAACGCCCCCTTACTGACTGTGGTTTCAGTTTAGAGCTTGGGTTAAAGGTAATGATTATACCACCTTGTCTTTTAGTATATAGTCGTACCCTTTATCTTTCTTACTTGGTCGTCGTCGCTCGTCATCCATGCAAGTAAAGCAAGTAATAAGGTAAGTACTATGTTACATACCAAATGAACGCTACCTAACCGTCTTGTATTATCATAATGTGTAAGACATGTAGACAGCACACACAATCCAATCTAATCTTTTACATGAGTCGCCTTGTTGGTCTCCTGTTATGTTCCTGTCCTTAAGCTCTATATGTGCTCTAATTTCACTGTCTAATGTACCTACATCATCTTATATACACCATCATTTAATACCATTAATGTGCATACAATCCGTGTAGGTACATCCAACAAGTCGCTGTAAATGAATATACCGTAAAATTTGTCCTGTGAACAAAATGAGTTTCAAATGTAGCCGAAGACGAAGAAGTAAATACTTGTAAGCTAATCGAAGCCAAATGGTTGACTACCTTTGAGTCAACCTTATCAGTACGTAAATATGTTCAAGCTACTCTTATACGTAATACAAATGGTTGAGGTACGTTGAATTCTCAACAACCATAGGAATGAAACTTTTTAGCGCTTAACTTTAAGATATAAAGAAAAACGACGTTAAATTTCTCATGAGCTTTTAAACCTACAAAAATAGTATGTTGGTTGATTTTTTATTTAATTTTTAGCACATGTCTTCTCATTTTTTAAACATGTGTAACTGTAACTTTACCATAAATGAGTAAAAACCAATTATTTAACGTTTGGATAATATGTATAGGAGAGAATTTCAATGGAATTCAAAGCACTGTTCTCCGAACAGCTCTGAAAATATATACCTACTGCTATTGTACAAGGTAAATGCACTCCTTATGTAAATTCGTCTTTCAACAATCAACTTATAATTATAAAAAAACCACTAAGAACAATGCAACAAATGTAAGATATTAAACTAATAATATTAAATAATGAGCACAAAATGTTATTTAATTCACATTTATAAAAGGTTTGCAAAAATTTGGTGTTTTAGAATGTTTCGTGTCATTTAATTGTATACATTATAACATGTATAGAATTAAAGTTGCCATGCAGCTTTTAAGATGGTTCTGTATCATTTAGTAAAATAATCTAATGCAACACTAAGTGCATTAGTGCTCAATTTCTGTATAGTTCTATTATGTCTTGCTGTTTTCATGCCTGCCATTAGAATTAGTGGAATGAGAGAGGATACACAGCACAATCTACACACATGAATGGAGTAGATGGGTAGGTGAGGTAGGTATAGGGAGTTAGGATTTAGTGTAAAATATTAGGCTGATGTTGGATGGGATTGGAGATGAGATGGACAAAGAGAGAATGACTGAAGATGTTTGTTGTTGTGAGGTGGTGGTTGGTGGTGGGTGAGATTGTGAGGCGAAGCAAGCGAAGAAAAATGTACAGAACTGCCTTGATGGTAACTTCCACTTCTCTTCATTAACATTCTCATACGACTGTCACTTTATCGCAACAAATATCTCGTCAAAAGATTGTGTGAAAGGGGAACCAGCTTTATTTTCTCCATTTCAATTCCACATCCACTAAGTATACATAACAGAAAACAACATTACATACATCGAGTCATTAGACACATACACATTTCTTTTTATACGTTGTATTTATGTATGTATATGAGCTCTCGAGAAACAAGTGGTAATGTTGACTTCATTTTATATTGAGCATATAGCCACGTACTTGTACACCAAATGTTAGTTACCTAGTTGCTTTTGTGTGTATATCCTCGGGACGCGACGGATGGACAGACAAACAACTTTACATGAACTAAACATTCGAACATGACTCCAATATTGTAATCGGAGACCGACAAAACCTTTCGTACACAAAATGTCATACGAGAGTAATCATGTCCACTCTATTATTCTCAACTTGAATATCTATGTCAAAATAGAAACTGTACCAAAGAATTTTTTATATTTGCTACGTCTCTTGCCAAGCTTAAATTCACTCTAGTTCTCTTAACATGCAAACAGACAAAATAATATACATATTATATACCTACCTACACACACACGCATGCATGACACAATGGTATTTCATATGCACAAGAAAAACCTAACACTCGCCAGGTCAGCCTCAGCTACAAGCATAGCCCGGCATCACATAGATACACTACACTACACTTACACTTTAACTGCAATCATGTTAATACACTACACTACAT
>JAQFYB010005351.1:0-14291 GCA_034694085.1 Pogonognathellus longicornis | reverse complement strand
TATTGGTGGAAAGTAGAAAAATAAAGCTACTCGGGTTGACTCTTATTTCCAATTAGCATTTTGGTTACCTTGCCTTGGTTGGATAAACTTGTAGGAGAAACAAACTCGACGTTCCATTTAAGAAGAGAAGATGCATCTCGAATATGAAATTTGATTCTTTACAGAATTAGAGTGACTAACATCAAAGAGGCAACAAAAAGGGCTTTACAACTAACTAGGCACAACTTAGCATTTATTCTGAATTCATATTCCAATTCAACATTTAGCTTGTCTCCTACGGCCAAAAATGAAATCTAACTTTAGTAGAAGAAGCACCCGTCTTCTTTCTTCTCGTTTTCGTTCTTTCCCAAATTACTTGGCCATTAGATCCTCACTTTGCAGACTTGACTTGTAGTGGAAATAGTGCCGTGTCATAGATTTAAATAGAAAGTACGGATATTATGCATGCATTGCAGGGTATGAGGAGAACTGAGCTTTACTGTACATCACAATGCATTGCAGCGTATACCTAACTTCTTTCCCATTAACTAGTTTCGCATTCTATGTGTAAAGTGATGTAACGCTAACTCAACAGTATAAAGAACATTGCTGTGGGCAATCTGTGCTCTCGTTCCATTTTCCTCTCTCATCTCTTCCGCCTATTATGCTTGTCATTTCGAGGGTGAAAGTGAAACTAGGACTACTTGACGAGACTCAAGAACATCCTTTGCTTTCCTTTCACTCCCTTTCTCTCCTACAGAATAGCTGGCTAAATATTACATAAATATCACATTTTCTATACCTACTACAATATACGTAGGCACTTATTACTAAATGCACTCTTTAACCCTTTACATTTATTCTTGAGTCTGGCTTTAGCTATAGAAGGTCATTAATATCGATCAAAAGCCAGAATTCCAACAAAACATATGCTGTGATACTGCTATATTGTATTATTAGTAATAATTAGGTTCGCTACTATATATATTGGTTGCAAACTACAAAGGGTGTCCCAAAGTCTGCAGTAGTCTTTGAATTTAAAAAACTTACAAAACCAAGTTATAATTCCTTGTATATCATGTCATCTCTCTGCGAATTTATAATAGCGGGATACGGTGTTATTTCTCGGGTCGACTACTTAAGATAAAACTGTCTTTTGAGTGGCACAACGTGTAGTGGATTATAATGCGTGTATATATAGAAAGCAAAGCTGTACGTGTACGTATGATGTATGTATAGTAAAAGTGATTGCTTTGAAATGCAATGCCGCATATGTGGATACATCGTTGTTCTGTTGTGAGTTTACGAAGGTAGTACATGTTTAAGTAGCACAAAAGCAAAACTAAATGAGAGTTAACCCCACCTAGCTCAAGTCTATAGTCACATTGAAGGTTGGACGTCAATGACGATGTATAGTTTATAGAGCGACGAGAGATATTCTAACGAAACCAGAGGAAACCACAAAGACACAACTTTATCCCTCCGATAAGTTTATAAGTGAGCCAGTGAAAGGGAAGAAGACAAGACAGCTCGTCAATCGATTCTATAAAAGCTCAACTTAACTTCAACTTTGCTCCTCGCTAGAGAAAGTCAAGTAACTTTTACTCCGCAGACCCGTTTCCTTTACTGTGTGTCTATGTATACGTTGTTATGCCATGCTCAAGAAAACAGCCTTGGAATACTTGTGTTGACTAAACTGAACTAAATGTAAAGACTCAACTTGACTTATCATATCTATCACAAACATTTTATCCACAACCACACACAACCAACCCGGTTTTGACAAGACTTGCGAGTTTAGTCTTTTAGTCGTCGACTTGACACGCTAATGTATGTGCATCCTTGTCTGCAAGATTGGGAAAAACTACAACGGGATTTGTTGGTTCTTTTCTCAGAGATTTCCTGACGTTTAAAGAGATAAGATAATGAAAACCCATCCATCATCATAAAACTTACTTTCTGCAAGGGCAACCCGTGTTTGGTTCCAATGTGCTTTGAGTGTGCAGCATGCACCGGCTCCAACATTCTCCCTTCTTTCTAACCAGACTTACGCTCAAGTATAATTATCGTTTATGAATCTATTGTAGTATTTCATTCCAAGTTGCTTCCAATGTTTCAATCAAAGCCGCTTACCACAAAGTGATAGTTTCAAAACACACCTAAGCCTTACGATGACACACTCAAGCACACAGACTTAGAAACACATTACAACCGGCAAACTTTTATTTCAAATATTATTTCCATCAGTAACTCTGAGGTAGGTACTCATTTCAGAAAGGATTGCTCCAATTGCGTCTAGAATTACAGCTACTATTTAAATAACGATGCTCTTTGTATGAAAATTTTATGAGCAAAAATCTTCTCAGAAACAGAATAGCTGTCTTTAAAAACAAAAGGGGTTTTATTTTTTCAGTTTTTCAATTCTTCTTATAGAATTAGAACGACTTTGTGCACTCAAGAGACCTAAACTATGAAATACATTAAACAAGGACACATTTTACGAGCGTGCTGGTGCACACAGCATACAAGCAACACATACGAAATTTCAATTGTGTTGACAATGGAGCTGTTTACTTTACAAACAAATGCTAAGGTATAGTTTATAGTAAGTAGTAATAGTAGTACGTAAGTATGAACAAGTTTAGAAGTGGTTAAGTTCACAAGGTCTGTTCCTACACACTTATAACGATGAAAACTCTTTGATGCAAACTTTCCTTGATCCGGTTCTTATTAAGTTGTCCATTAGGATAGTAGTTTTCTATGTACGTAAGGTACCCTAAATAAGTAAACGAGATCTACTCTAGTGCACACAGAATGCAAGGAAACTTCATTTCACAAATTTTTATTGAATTTTACTAAGATTAGACGAATCTCCTGGATCGTACACTATTAGTAGAACACCAGATAGCCATACATACGAAGCGATTGGGAGGCACTTCTTACTTATTCATTGCCAATATACAGCCCTTGGCATTCGTGCCAAATAACTGGTTAAGGAGAATTGAATCGCGATATATTTGGTTGCATTTTGTATCGTGTTATACTCCAAGGAAACTTTTGTAAGCGTCGGATAAAGTGTTATCTTACATTCTTAGCGATATAAACCTAGTCGCAGAGTTGCATTTGTGACTGAGTTTGTATTTAGTTTCCAATCCCTTCCATATAAACTTGGAAAAGGACACTGGAAGTGCATAGAATACAACACCCACCCGACCCAAGAGACTGGAGTATATACTCGGCAGAATTTTAGGGTTAGTTGGTTGGAGCTGGCACTGAGCTTTAAGTTTAAGATATTGTATTTCTTATAATATAATAAAAAGTATCTGAATGTAGAGCTGGAAAGATTTCAGTGCTTTGTGCCTACTTCGTCGGATTGGATTGTATTGTTGTATTTATACGTCTCAATATAAAACTAATGGTTTCAACTCGACTCAGCTGTAAAAGAAATTTGGGGATTCGTTTAAAATGGAACATGAGCGTTGTATAGGGTCGTTTTATTGTGCCTTGAGAGAAGGCTTCCAGATTTAATTGAAAAAGAAGAATTTTCCGATCGACAAAAGAAAAGAGATCAGAGCCCGTGATAAGAATAAAGCTTCAGATTTGCTTCAAACAAATTAAGAGAGGGAAACGAGCAGGAGGAGGCGGAGGGGAAGGGTAAGTGGAAAAGCAAGTCAAATCAGAAGACATAGTCAACAGCAACTAAAGTGGAGGAAAGAGTGAAGTCTAACTAAACGGAGCAACCAAAGCAACGTCGTGCGAGCAACAGAAGAAGGGACATGGACAACTGAGTAACTTTAACAAGGGCTTCTCCCGTTCCTCTCAAATCTCAATGCAACTCTCCCATTCTTCTGCCTCTTTCACTTTCTCCCCACTTTCTCCCGTCTTCCTCTTTTCACGTTTCCTTTCCCTTTCTCCTCCTTTCTGTCTTCCTTAACGACAACACCATCTTTATCCACACTTTTCTATCAAAGTCTTCTATGCATACAATGTACAAAGACGTCACAGGAATCTAATGCTTAGTTTTTCCTATTTCTTCCTTTGCTTTGGCGGCTTTCTTAAGGATAACTTACATTTAGTGAGGGTTGTGGGTTGGGTTTGGCTTTGGTTTGAATTGGATCTGATTTTGTTGAGTAGTATATAATGAGTGAATATATTTCTCTGTGGAGAGGTACAAGTGAAGGTTGTGCGGGAGGATGAGGATGCAGTCTATTACCAACTCGTCGTAACGGAAACAAGAGAGCAATAGAAAAATCTCGCATAAATGTCCATACGTAAAATAGTTGCCGTGAGCAGCCCAGACTCAAATCCGTCCTTCCCCCTATCCATCAGCATTACGAGAATCTCAAGTGTACATCGATGAACTTTTATTTTCTCAATCCTGATGTATTACTTGTTCCCCTAGAGCTAAGTATGCTCTGAGATATATTGTATTATTGTGATGTGGTGCTCTCTTTCTCTCTCTGAGAGTGCGTTCTACGATTTTCCTTTCACTTCCCGTCTCACAAAAAAACTTTCACCCCGGCCACGTTACACAGAAACAGAAAAACTCTCGGGTTTCGACTTTCGGACTATTTCCCGGCACAAACGAGTGCCGAAGAAAGATTTCCTATAATATAAGCTTCCTACGCAAAGATACATCACATTTTCTCTACCTTCTTTCAACGTTAACAACTTCCTTACTTGAAGAGTGTATTTTAATGTTTAATATTGAGTTCCAGTGTTGTATGACTCGATAGATTTATAGAAGAAAAACTAAATCCTCTTGTTGTAAACTGCGATGTACTCTTTCCACTTCCTTACTACTTTCTATTTTGCAATTTGTACACTGTGTTCAAATACACTTTTATTACACGAAATTTTCAATTTTCTCTTTAGGTGGCCTAACCTCAAGTACTTATACTATACAGATTATTGCATTATACTACAAAACCACTACAACGTGTACTCCTACAATAAAATATTACACTATTGTAAACATGTTCGGTTTATTTATGGTGTGTTACGCTGCACAATGTGCAAGTTAGATAATATGCCCTTCTTCAGACTTATCCCTTGTTCACCAACTTACACAGGGTGTACACACAGGATACATTATATAAATATATATACCCATATACACAGACATACATACTACGAGTAACGCTGTATTAAATGTAAATGCACACACGAAATATTGAATTGTATCGAGCAATGTCGCTTGGATAAATCTTGTACAAATAAATACTTCTGGGTACTAAAGTATTTTAAACATACAAGTTAAGTAAAAGCCTTTTGTTGTCTCTCTGTACACACTCCTAGACCTAATAGTATTTATTGCAGAGTTGTTGGCACTTACTAGTACCTACTGAGATAGTACAGTATAAGTTATATCAGCTTTCTCCTTTGAATGAGGTTCTTATTCTCTTTCTACATGTCTACATACCTACTAGTCACAAATAATCGTCGTCCATAGATAAATAAATAAACGAACGAACGACGAGGTACATTGAACTGTACCTACAGTGCACGTATAACAAAGATACTATGATAGGAAGACTACTGGATGTGTACAAAATGGGCAGGACCCGTATAACATCATAACACAACACATTTCCCTCATCACAGACAGAAAGTAAAGAACTATGAATAGTTCCTAAGGCTAGCCTTTAGTTGGCAGCCAGGGCCAACTTACTTTACGACAAGGAGCAGAGCAGATACGCTACAATGGTAGACAGAAAACACAATAACGCAAGACAGAAGAGCATATATAAGGAAAATCTACAGTTAGTGGGACGGATAAGAGTAGTTTCTGTTTGTATAGGAAGTTTCATTCACGAGATATAGGAGACAGACAAAAATAACCTTTGTGTAAGTACCTATAGCGGAATGGGACATTGTACTACTAGCATTTCCTGGTATAATTACAACTGAGACGTACACAGCTATTTTTTGTTTGTAGTGTATTGCTTTACGGGAGTGCATTGATACAGTTTGTCGGTGAAAAAGAGATAAGGAACAAACGAAAGCCGTTCTACATTTCATATGTTGTGAGTAGTGTGAGCAGAGCGTGGATCCTTCGGGTGAGTTGCTTGTTATAAGAAACGAGACTTTAGGGTGTCGTTTCTACATTATTCACTGTAAAAATTTAGGAACGGCGGCGAAATTTAGATTGGAACTTTCACCATCAACTAACTTAGATCGACTAACTGCTTACGGCTTAAGCTCCATTCAGCGACATCCAATAGACTAAGCAAAGGGATATCTGTACACAGCTAAATGTGCATTAACCAAAGGATGAACATTGGAGGTGTAAGTCGTCAGGGCAAGGGGAATAAATGATTATTCCCGAAAGACTGCCTCATCAAATGAAAGCTTTTTCTATATTTTTCCTCACGTTTTATCCTATATACATTTCAAGGTAAGATACGATGTTAAGCTCGTAAAATCCTTGTAAGTCTTCTTCTATTCCCAGTATCCCGACATGAAAGAGGATGTATTATGTATTTAAGTATTTGTATCGCCAATATGCCTAGCCAGTACCTACTACCTTTATACTTTAGAACTTTACACTATACACTCACTCTCACTGACTCAACTTAAACCAAGGATTATTTTCAAGCAGGATCTATCAATAAAATGAAATTACTACATGCCCAAGCACTCATTGTCATTGTAAATACTATCAGATAAAAGTGATCAAACCGAAATGAGTCTTTACACATAGTGCAAACTCTCGTGGGCACTAAACTTGACAGAAAGTGCTTTTAGAGCATATCGATTTCAACTCAATGATATTTCCTCCTAGTAAAATTTTTTAATGAAAGCCGACACAAAAAATACATGAAAATCTACTTACATAGTTTGCTTTGCTCACTATATTAAATCAAGTTGGTATAATGTACCTATTTAAATTGACATAAAAGACAAGTCTTAAAGTGTTGATATTTGCTACTATTTTGTCGGATATAAACAAATAAAACTCGAGGGTAGTAGTAGATCCAGAAAGTAGAAACGGGGGCTTAAAGCATACATTTTCCTTTTTAAGAAACCTCTTCTGAGTTGGGGCGATGTGACCCCAACATTAAAAGTGTAAAAAAAAATTCAAGCCGACGAAGAACCCAACAAATCAAATTCCTCTAAAAATAATTTCCCCAATTTTGAATAAAACACAAGAACAGGGAAAGGAAATTAAACGAATTTCATGGAACTTTCAAACTTCAAATTAGAACATAAAAGTTGCAAAAACTAAATATTAAAGTAAATTGAAAAATACTGCGTAGTTGGTATGTGACGGTGCACTTTCTCCTAATTTCACAAGGTATTTCCAGTTGCGGAAAGAATCTAATTGATAAAAACGAGACAGGTTTTTGTAGTGACAACGTCAAACCATATGTATCTTCTCCTTTCCTTTGGTTCTATGTAGAACTCTACCTCGGCGTTTGAAAATCATTTTTCATTTGAGACGGAGGTGTCTCTCCAGCAAAAATTCATCATTTTAAGAATGAAACAGGTGTGGAAACTGGGAGTTCGTCCAACGTCTTGTCATACATGCCATTTCTTACCTTTTCTTCTCAAGCAATATATAATGCTATCATATCCCATTCCTCATGCACTACTTAGGTGTTGTAAGTAAAATGGACTCTCTCTCTCTCTTTTGACTCCACACTATCCACACATTGTTCCACACTAGCTACGTACAATACATACACGTAGTAAGAAACATGTAATCTTATACATGTATGTGCATGTTCATGTGTAGGTGTATGCATAACACATTGTGTTTCGAAACTCTGTATAACAATATGCTAAAAGGGTTGGATGGTATGGTAGTATGTAGGAGTAAGTTCACTCTCCAATGTATTTCTAGGGGAAAGTGGGAAATATATGTCAGGCACTTCGTATTCATTAGGTACACAGATTACACTACGAAGTTGCAGCACACTATGCAGAAATATCTCTCCCTGCTTCAAAAAAATTCCAATAGGTTTTGCAGCTTACTACCTGAGACTCTCTCTTGTAATGTTTGTCTGCATAGTTTTACACAAAGGCACGGTGCCTTCCTTCTTCGTTTAGAATACATGGAATCTTAATATTTAGGTTAGACGTTAGTATCACGTCTGCACCTTTACTCGCAACATTTACCTATTACATACTTAGAGCTTATATTTGTATATTCTTCTAGGACTTGTTCCGTTATGCTACGACTATTGTGCGTTTACTTTACCACACACACGAAATCAGCAGTGTATCCCGCTGTCTAATACATCTCCGTGCAGACTGACATAAGCACCTCCATATTTCCTTCTCAGGTAGGCAGCTCACTAACGAAACAAATTTACCATCCGCTTCTTTCTCCCCAGATAAAATATTTAACAGATCACGCTCTATATAGACTTAAATCCCTTCCATTTTCTCTTCTCCAAGTTTTATCTTACAGCTCAAATTTTTTCGACTTACATCGCTACCATACGACATGAATAATGGGAGAAAGTATTGAAAACACAGAGATGAAACACGATGTAGTGCATTACATAGACAGTTCAGTACACTGAGTATTTCATGCTGGGCTCGGCTGCATTTTCTGCTTATTGCTTTGCTCTCAATTGGGATCTCACATTTCCTGTTCAGGCTTTTCAGTTTTGATGGATATTTGAATGGAATTTCAGTTGAGGGACATAACCATAGGGTATTGCGCAGTATAGTGTGCTAGTTAGATGTTATTACTCAAGGAAATGAAATAAAATTACGGTGAAGACAAGAGGAAATATGACAATTTGGGGGAAGTGACTTTTCTATTACCGACGGATACGTTCCATGCATTTTCTACACGAAAGTCTGTCATGCAATGTTAGTCAGGCAAATCATGGCTACATTATAAGTTGATTTTACGGCAGAATGAAAGTACATCAAAACATGGTAAGAAAATTTCGTTTTAACTTTAGTTTCTCATGAGCGAAGAAAGTGTCAAGAAAATTATGTTTTAAGTTAAACCTCATCACTACCTACAGCCATTTTTTCGAAACTTGTAAAAGCTTTTGTGTTATGTACAACGAACAAAGTGTGTAATTCACAGGGAAACAAAAACAAGTGTGTGAGCGTAATTTGTGTGTATAACATTGTGTGTAGGTATATGCTTTACATAGAACACCTTAGTTAATATTCATACCGGAGGAAATCTACGCAAGTACTAAGCTAACGCAGAACGTAGATTGCATACATCCATCGATTACTTTGCAGCAGAACATTCCATTTGACAGATAGAAAAGCGTGGAGGTACTTTATAATAACACGAAGTCAGTCAAAGTTTTATGTTAGCCGTGAAGCACAAAGCATACACATTTTTGTTGGTAGAATTCTTTAGACCAACATACTCCTTTAACACAGAGTGCTATTGAAATGAACAAAACTCCAGTCAGCTCTGCTCATCATACGTAACATTGCATCAATTTGTTATCTGCACTGAAGTGAATCGTTTAGGTACACTGCTTTGCATTGCATCACTCACTCACACTCAACTGGAGAATGTCGAGCAGCTTGCTTTCTCTTTCTACGACATAACACTGTTTTTCAAGTCCGTTGCTTTTGCTTTGGCTTGCATGTCAGTTCAGCTAGATCGATTTCTCAATGAATACTTTGAGCATTAATGCACTGTAGTGCATACTGTACTTTTGCAACAGCTGCTACCAACTTTCCATCATAATACGCTTTCATATTATGGACAAATTTAGGGTTTCCCAAGGTTTGCATTCACAATGCACCACCACCACCACCTTCCAACTCAATTCAACTCTACTAAACGCACACAACAAGAACAACAGCGTCGTTAGCAACTCTACTCAAATACTAAATGTGTAGCCATTTAGAGCAATCAGAGCATTGTCTAATACAATAATTCTCGTTTATGTGTGTGCAATGCTACACTTGGACGGAATAACGAATAAAATCCGTATGGAACAACTACTTATATTTATACAGCACATGACACATTTATATGCATGATACATACACACTATCATGTCAAGTTTACTGTGCTGCATCAGCATTTATCCTATATATTGCAGGATGCAGACGAATGGAAGCAATTTACTTTGACAAAAGTACTACTTCTATATTTAACGATGAATTTCATTTCGACTTTTTCTCACACTGATGACTCCATTGTCTCTTTAAACTTTCATAACGTATATTCACAGGAAAAGTAGGTGATGCAATGCAGACTGTCTAGAGAACGTTTTTTCGTCCGTGATTTAATAATAAAGGAAAATATGCATTATTAAACCATTTCCGCCGGTCCATATCTACAATTAATTAATAGTCGGAAATTATGAATTAAAGCAAGAGAATTGAACCGTACGCAATTAAAACGATGAAAAAGTTGAGTGCATTAGACAGGACTATGTTATAGCCATAGCATTACCAAAAGAAGGTCATTTTACGGCTTGTAGTAGTAATGTCGAGAGTTTATTTTGAAAATGAAGTGGAGAGAAGAACGGTATTTTAAAACACTCAGCAGAATTCTAATGCAGTTCATATAAACAGAACAGATAAACTTCTATAGTACAATAGATCATGTATAAGCCAACAGAGTCGGTCTTTAGTTATTCCGTCTCATGTTTGGCTTAGCTGTTTGCAGATGCGTTGAAGGAAAAATAAATCATTGGTATGACGGCTGTGAGCACAGAATATTAGAAAGCAAAAGAAACCCGAATAAATTGTAACCACCACAAATACACATGCTGTTTACGTAAACGTATTTTCTAACCCCAACAAAAACTATTACTACTTATATATACTTACCCATATCGTATTTTAGTGTACCTATCCCAGGCTATTTTTAATCTTGTGCCTATAGTGTATGTTACATTTATTTCTACTTATACAAATATACTGATGTGTAATACTTTTTTATTGTCAATAAATATGAAGGACGAATCAAACATTTTTTTACATTTTGACTGCAGCTATAGACAACTACACTATTTATACAAGAAGTACTTTATTTACTCTGCTACATACTTGAGTATGTTTGTTATGTAAATGTAGTTTATGTGTTTACTGGGTATTACTAATGTAATGCCACTGGGCAAAAACATCTGCATGCTTCATTTCAGGTTTAAGTAGTACCTGTCCGAAAGCTGTGTACCATTATCTTATCAAGTGTCTACCTGTCAATCAGTGTTAGTATAACTATAACTTAGTGTTAGTCTTTCTATTACATTATTCAAATGAGTTAAGATCACGAGTGGATTGAGTGAGATGAACTCTGAACTTGTAAATAGAGTTTATACTTACTACTTGCAGACTGTGAGGAAGAATGATAGTAATATATATTGTCATATCAGATGAAAAATAGTTCTAACTGTTCGGGCAGAATTGGCTTAAAGTTGAGCACGAAATTTATGTATCAAATGTTTCTGTATAAGAGGAATGTGTATACTTTACTTTTTCTCTCTCCTTTCACGATTTGGTTTCTTTCAATTCAAAATTCCTCCCCTTTCTTTGGTGTGCACAGAAGAGCAATACTAATGTGGAACCATAACAGATCTTAAGTTTTCCCATGTCTCAGCCATATACAGCAATTTTACATTGGTTCCCTATAAGTATGCACTATCTGTATACATACTTATGGGTCTAATAACATTGCCAGTACTATGTGCCTGTAAACGGCAAAGTAAAGATTGGGTATTCTGATGGGAGATTTTAGTGCGAATAATTTGCACTCAAAGTGCGTCACGAACTTTGAGAATTGAGTGAGTCAATGCATTGCATAAATTGAAGATGCTAAATACAGAATATTGTAGGAGAAGACAAACTACTTTTTTCTCTAACGCTCTTCTCTTTTTGCTCGCCCATTCCAGCATGAGAGGAAAAGCAACCATGTGAGATCGCATCTCATCTGATCAGATAAACCTAAATCAAACTCAACCACAAAAGGAAATACGTATAGTAGCGTGTGTGTTGCTAGTAGCACTAGTAGTTACGTAAACTAATACATAATATGTATATATGCACTGATGTATGCATGAGGATGTGATCGAATGTGATCCAACTGAACTGATCTTGCCTAGTCGAGTTCACTCACATTTCACATATTTCTATTGTGAATTCATAATAGTGTTTCTGCGGTTCGGTTTGGTTCCATGTTGCAGGAGAAAGAGAGAGAAGGAACTTATTCTACTACTCCACTATTCTACATACTTTTCCCTATATATTTTATTCCCCATAGATATCTCTAATGCAAAATTTATACATGATCGATTTTCAGCAAGTCGACCTACAACTTCAGTTCTGTGTGTGTACATACATCCATCTACTATACATACATGTATGTTTACTAACGTAATATTACTTCTGGCTCTACCTCGATTACCTACCTACTCTCTTCCTCCAACTTTCCTCCATCCACCACCGCCACACACAAACACACTACACACCACCTCTTCCAAAGATCACCTCTATAAATTAATCTAGACATGGAATGAGCCATGTTGAGCCTCCCCTATTATCCCGTCTTGGCCATTCATCACACTCTTTTCTCGTGTGCGATGTAATGTAACCCAAATCCTGAAATCCTCCTTCTTGGCTTCAACTTCTAACTAAACTTACATTACATATGCATACCTACGCACAGGGTGATCCATCCTTTCATCCAAATACCTTTCAACTCACAAACATTTCTCATTTGATTCACAACCTAACCCTGTGTGTCCTGTCAAATCCAACAAAATCAAATTCAAAGCTTAATATTATATCTCCCAATCGCACATAACATCATTCTCACAAACTTTCTCTACATTTATCTTCTGTAACTTCAAGAGATCTGTATGTGTTCCCTTTTTCCCTGCACGTAACCAGGTAGGCAAAAACAATCTCAGAAGACGGGTTTCTAGGTATTCGTCAGGTTAAAAACTAATGAAGCCAATTTTTATTGAAACATTAGAAGGAAGAATATGGGTCATGTATAGGACACCTTATGCAGATGTGAAAAAACATTTTGAGTTTTTGTATGGGCAGGAAAGCTCAAGGTGTGCAATTAATATTGTAGCCGAACCATCGTGGTTTTTACCCACAGTTCGGGTTTTTGCGGCGTATCTAATGGCAGTTGAGAAAGAAATATAGCTAGACACGTTTTGAAGTTTTGTGTGTGATTGACTACATCGTTGTTCGTTGTTCCTGTGAAGTATAGAAGGGCAGCACATGAGAGCAAGTTACATATTATTCAGATGCACAAGCAACGAAGAACACGGTCTGGGCGTGGTTGGCTCAACAGCCAAAATTCAAAGAGAGTTTTTTGAATAGGTATCCTCTTTAAATGACTTGATTTAAGCCTTCTGCTGTTCTGCTTGTCGGAATTCAGGAATGTTGAACGAATTGACCAGTAGAATATTCAGCAACGGTGCAACTCATATAATCGTAAATAATATAGAAGAGTATTCCTGGAATCGATTGTTAGTGACCAGGAAATAAATAGAGCGCATCTATTAACATAGCAGGTTGTTTATTCGTTCCACAATACTTTTTCAACCAAAAATAGTCACATAGGTATACATAAACTATAACATCGTTTGAAAGCAAGGATCGATTAAGTCCAGTCAAATCGTAAATGTTTTTGTCTGCGTCTAAATGCAAATGGATAATTGCAACTGGCAAAGATATTTATTCACAAAGTTGTGTGTTCTTTGCCATTTCGTCTATGAACAAGTTGTGTTTGAGTCTCTTTTTGATTTTGTTATGCTTTGGCTATGCACGTATGCATTGAACGGTGTACGTAGCATGGATAAATAGAGTAGAAATGAGAGTCCACTGTGAGCTGCTTGTTTGATGAAAAGGTGCAATGTACTGTTTCAAAGTAAAGCTTGTTTACTTTCTACAAGACAAGGTAGTCATTATGAAATCTGGGTTGTTGGCACTAATGTATCCGAGCAGTAAGTAGAATATTGTACTGCAGACTCTTCATTCGTTTTTCTCGTACAAAGAGAGTTGTTGAGAGAGATAGAAAGTAGAATCGTCCAACCAGAATGTTTGTAACTCGGAAAACTTATGTACCTTAGCAATATTCCATAGTAAAGCCAGTTGTATGTAGTCCTTGTGTGCGAGAGTAGCAAATCAAGTTGAGTGAAAGCAATGGCTTAGCCACGCCATCGGCAAAGTATGCATTACTTATGTACTAAGCTTGACTTGTATCATTTATACATGACATTGTATGAAATAGACACACTAAGGCCATTGCATTGCAATCACGGCACAAATCTTGTATGTTTTCCTATTATTTAAGAAAATATCGTCATGAGATAATCCAAACAAACAATCATAAATTTTGCAACGAAGCTTTA
>JAQFYB010005350.1:0-14292 GCA_034694085.1 Pogonognathellus longicornis | reverse complement strand
ATACCAACCCATAAACTCACACAGCCTTAAACTCTTCTTTTTCGTCTCTGATACAACCATACACTCTCTGCATATACGAATTAACTATAAAATACTCAAATGGACGTTGGAAATCTTATATTTTAGACTTTAATACATAGTTTCCTTCCTTATTATAACTATTAGTATTACATCACGTCCAAAGTACATATACATTACACCGAGTACACACGTGCGAATAATTCCTTCCCCTGAACTGAGATAGCCTTAGAGCTACACAAAACTGAGAAATAGTCTCGTAATATTATTACAAAAGAAGAAAAGGGAGTCTCGTTTCCTGACTTGCATAAACACACAACAGCATCATTGCATATTAGATTACAGAAACAAACATTTTTCATCCCTGCACAAGTTACAAATGCATTTTACTTTTATAGTTCTATCTCAGACTTCATTTCCTCGTCTTTCTTTGGTAGTTCAGCAGTCGAGTTAAAAGCAGCAGTGCACATTGCACTGAATAATTATAGTACAGGAATCTGTTGTGAGTTAAAGGAATATATATAGAGAGAGATGAAGAAGCAGAAGACGAAGAGTGTCGTGTGTCTTGCACGACTTGATTTGACTGGAGTTTATTTTGTTTCCTTCCTTTGCAGTTTGGTTTTTGGTCTTTCCTTGCCTTGTGCCTCTTTCCTCCATTCATTTCATGATGTACTGCCCTTTTTAATTAAACGCGGATAGTAAATTACATGCTATGAGCTGTTCCTTTTATTTCGCATCTCCAGAACCAAACAACACTGAATACCAAACCAGACAAGCCACACAACCAGAAAATTAGCATGCATCACTTTTTCCGCAATTCAATTCCATGTCAAATGATTCAACAAGGAAAAATGCTATGGCTTACTTTACCCATAGAGTAGGTACATTATTGTAGTAGTCCTACTTGTAGTCAATCATACAGATATGTTATATACAGAAATACAAAGCAAAGGTATACCGCTTTACGCTTTGTGTTTGGCAAGGCATAGAGAATGGAACATAACTTGTGAGGAATCCTTACAGAGCTTGATACATACATTCTATCTATCCTGCGAATACCCGTCTTATCACAAAGGTATGCAACCGCATAGCAATTATGTTTATGACCAAAGGGGAACGCGTGTCTTAAGAGTTCATAAATTAAGGCTAAAATTATTTACGATCTTCGATTCAATACACTGCGGTTAATCTACATGCTGCATACTGATTATTCTTAGGAATGAATTTACAATTAACAAATCGTCATTAGGTATCTGAATAGTGGACAGTATTAATAAAAGTTTGCAAAACCTACGCGCTACGCTTGGGCTGCATTTCAATCTACATTATTCAGATTAAATATATTTTATATTTATTGAATTAATTTATTTCCGGCTTGCTTGTAATTGTATGTATGTATTGTCATTGTCGGTAGCCTCGGTATTGTATTTTTGGTGTAATTTACTATTATGAGAATATTCATTCTGAGACAGTACTTTTACTTTCTGCATACAAAAGAAAACCCGTGAAAATTTTGAGTGTTATGTTATATACTACCTATGTGGGAATAAAATATAGGCAGAAAAAACAAAATTAGTTTTAATATAATGTTGGAATTTGTGCAACTATATACTGGTCATAAATTCCTTAAAGTTTCACATTCCATTAGAGTGGATGCAGAAATGTTTGATTCAAGGGTCCGAAGTTGTCGTAATTGTTTTTTAGGTTTGAGATGGGTGGATGATTGAATTGACAGAGAAGAATGCTTTTACTTAAAGGTTAGCCAAGTCAATTTTCTTTCCGCGCATTTAGTTTCATAGGAGAATGACAGGGAGAAGAAGTTCCCATGGATCACTTGTGTGTTGTGTGTGCAGCAGCACAGTCCATTAAGAAACTCTCTCAGAGATCCGCATTATGATAACAAGCCAACTCCTTCAACGCTCTCGACTTACATAGGCGTAATAGTGATACTGCTACAATGAGCACGGATAAAGCCGCTAAGCCACTCCGACCCATCCTTCCCTTGTAAAACTACTACTACACCATGCACAGTCAAGATTTACAATCACTTCATATACTACACTATTGACTTCTATAATAGTCATTCAACGTAGATCAAAACAACGTAATGCATAGCAGTATACTAACTCGATGCTCCAATATTTTGTAACAAAGCTACAGTGCTACACAGATGCAACACTAAGCATTAGATAATAATAATTATATAGGAAACTAAGGCAAATACGTGCACGATAAACTGCCTTGTGATGGACTATTTACTCCTTTGCAATCCTAATGCAATGGGATATACTGATTTAGTTCGAAACACATTTAAGTCTGGAGTATTACGACAAAACAACCACAGAGTACCAGGATTTAAAACTTTAACCATCCACATCATCCTGCACTATGCTCCTCTTCCCAATTCAGTTATAATACACACATAATAATAAAATACGCATGTACTCTATATAATATACGCACTATGTAGAATGTATGCAGCTATCTACTTATGAGCGTAAAATGTATAGAGCTACAGACGTGTTTTTGTTTTTGGCATTTACTGGTAAAGCGACTAAATGCTATTCCGTAGATAGAAGTAAAGAAGTTGGTGTTAGGTAGTTGTAGTTGTTGCGTTCATTGAAATGAGCCTTTAGCTTTGCCTTACTTGGCTTTGGCTTCCCTCCACTTTGTTTTGCATACTTCTTTCCTTTCGAGGCTTGTCTGCGTTACATTATTGTCTACACAGACTACATAGTGCTGTCTTGTCGTGAGTAGCAAAGCAAAGCCATTAAAATACCTCAAGAACTGTATACTCTCAGCTCGACTTAAAAGTGAAGTGCTCTTATTTACTGATCTTTGTAATACTACAGACCTCCACCAGTTGTACTTCTGTGAAGGCAAACAGTTCACTTTCTTGAGTGTCTTTGCCAGCCTTTGCCTTGTCTCGTGCACACCACCACATACCATTCACAATATTCAATTCACTGCACTTGCAAGTGTAAATAATTCGAATGTAACACAATACACGAAATTATTTACTATTTATACCAACACACACATTTTGCCTCGCGTTCGATGCTGAGCACTACATTTGTTTTTGAGATGTAAGGCTAATTTACTGAAAGTGAAAGCTGAGAAGGACTCTAAGAAATTATTACATTGTCTTTCTGTACAGAATGCTTTGTGTAAACAGAGACTGAGTGCTGAGAACAACACAAGACGATGTTTACGTTGAAACTACTCTTCTAAATTCTCTATAGAATAGTACGTGGAATAATATATTCCATATATATACAAAGACTTCAAATGAAACTCCTGGGCTACTTGCTACATAAAATGACTCCAGGAGTTAATAAATGGCAACCTGCTGCTACTTCTATTATACAACAACTACTGCCTTTCTTTCCCTTGTTTTAGCAACACGGAACATTACACTCAATTAAGGAGAGACTCTAAAAAGTTATAAATTCATTTATACCCAAGTTGCACACGCGTACCTATCCTCATAAATTTTCATATCATGGAAAAAATTTCCGCTGCGTCAACACATGATTATAGAATCAACACAGTTTCAACTCTGTACTTAGGTACACATACCATACGTAGTATGTGTACCTAAATGCATTCATGTGTGACGAGAGTAAAAGAAACTCTAATTAGCAGGTACACACACCTGAGTGTAATGTATGTGAAGTAATTAAACATTTTTACAACAACAAATTGTGAATGCATAGGACATAATACACTTCCTACAATATAATGCGAGATAGTAATAAAATCGAATAAAAACAATGGAAAATAAAACAGTTAATCGCAGGAGGCATTGCCCGGGTCGAAAAAAGTAAAACTAGCATAAGTGTTATGAAAACTAGAACCAGACTGAAGTCCGCCTTGATGTATGTAGTGTATTATGTTGTGAAACTGTAGTGTGTGTTATGAAATTATTAATGCAGTGTATGTAGATGATAGAGGTACAAGTAGCAGAATATTGTCGAGCAGAATCGAGCGAGACAGTATGAGTGTTGATGCGTATGTATGGGGAAGGAGGAAATATAGGAAGCAAGATCATTAAGCAAATAAAAGATAATAAAAAAGCTCTAAACGTTTACTCGTCAACGTCAGTCGGAGAGCTATTAAACTGCACCGTGCATCACGTCATTAGTGTAATCGCTCGTTCATGCATGTAACCCGTAACGTAACTTTACATGATCATGTCTTCTGTCTCTGTGTGTGTTGTTTCGAATTCAAAGAGCAACTTTATCATCAAACCCACAAAAACAAAACGTTCTAACAAACAACATAAACAGATCATGTGCAACCACTACGTGTAAGTGTAATAAGTCCACTTTTCTCATAAAAGGTGGGATTTGCCTTCATCTCATAAAATATATAACCCATACTCAGTTCTTTCACGCGTCTTACGCTATGGTAGCTGTGTCTCTCTTGATACTTACTCACTTTATGACAACCCACTTCTCACATGTACTTGTAATACACAAACAACATAACAGTTCTTACTTTCTTACTGTTAAATACATGCAACTAATATTATATGACTAGTAATAAATGTTATTATATTTGTACCACACTCATAATACATGGCCTACCACTATTGTAGCACTACAGTTCACTCTATACACTAATACTACAAACACCTACTCCACCTACTCAAAGCCAAATTACTTTATCAAAAGTCTTAACTGTGCAATTGTGTTGGAGGATGAAATATCGCTTCAAAGATAAAAACAGACTGCTCGTGATGTCTGAGTTTGCTTTAATATTCTGAACGAGAGTCTCAGTCACACCGTGTGGTTGGTCTCGTAACTTATTCATGTAGTAAAACAAAGCCCATATATACATGCAAGCTCAATGTACAATACAAACAGCTTCTTCAAACATACTTTATATGCCTAGGTACACCACTTACTGATGATTGCTATGATACGAAACGAGCTGGCTCTATCTTGATGGCTATTTCTTCTTTTTAACTCAAAACAAGTTAAGTTGACTCAGACACAGAATGAAAGAAGACAAGGAAGGGCAATTTAAAATTCATATCGACTCTCACCACTGCCTTACATCACAATCTTCTCATAAAACACAAATTAATTCCAAATTACACGAGGAAGCTGAATACACACATATCATGTCTTAACTGAATTACGGCTACTACTACTACAATTACTACATGCTCCTGTCATGTACTGCTATTGCGTTTATAAATGGTCTCTCTGCATATTTACCACTACCACACTATATTTTATCTGCACAGTATAATTTATACAAAGGAGAAGTCTAATGGGAGAAGACACTAAACGCGAGAAAGACTTTATGAGACAAAGAATAGTTGAATTATGTGTTATCCCATTAAATTCTGTTTAAATCGTTCGTGACAGTAGTAGCGTAGAAAATGAAGTGCATTGGCTAATGCCAATTTTCATCTGCTCAGCATTTTACAACTACATGTCTTTGAGTTTACATGTGTTTTATTCATGAACGTTATATTAGACGAAGATAAGACTAACTCTTGAGGTACAGCTAGTACCAAGTCAAGATAACTGGAATGGCAACAGTAACACCCAATCTGAGTCCAAATCATTGAATCATTCGTTCGCTCATCATGCAGCTCAGTTCAGTTTTAGCATTGAAAGCCAAAAGAGACTGAGTTGGTAGTGAAAAAGGAAAATAAATTCTGCCCAAACATTCCTTAATGGGAAATTGGAGAGATGTTATGTGAAACATTGAAATCAACGTGAAAAGTTACGGGCCATCATCTAATTACACTACACACACACATGCACTACATCTAGTCAAACAGATAAGTATGTCTTTACATTACACAAATGTAATGTAAAGTAATTTTACATGGATAACACACTGAAGCCTTTAATTCTGGTAGTAGAAGAGAGAATGTCTTGTATGTTGATGTGTAATCTGTTTATGCACATCTACCTACCCAGAGCTACATTCTCAGTATAAGGAAATATTACAGCTACTAACTAAGCTCAGCTCTTGGAAAAACATCGCAAAGAAGAACAGTTACTTTTCATTTTACGACACAAAAACGCGATTATGAAGCCAAGTCTACGAAAAGGATTCAACTCCATTGGGAACTCTCTCAGTAAATTGGATTAGCTAATTTTGCACGCTTTAAAATCACTCGAAAAGAATGAATCGACTTTTGTTTTTACACACACACACACACACTCGACAAATCCACTCACTCGCACGTTGTGATGTGATGCGTTCTTTATTCCCTTGTGTGTGTCTCTCTCTAAAACTACTACGAAACTAATTTTCTCGTGTCACCTCATTCAAATCATTTATTTAACAGTTCTTTCCCAATAAAAGTAAATTGCTACATCATCATTGCAGCATCCTTTATGTCAAGTCTCTACTCTGCACTCTCTGCACGCTAAATACTTATATGTACATTCGTGTGTGTCCTCACATTATATACACAAGCCGTTAATTTCATATTATGTATTTACGTTACAATTAATTACATACGTACTATACATGCAACATGTATATACTACTACATACATGCAACTACCGACTCTTCTTTGCTAATCGCTAATTGTTATTCACACAGTTTACATTTTTAAGTTTATATTATATAAGCATAGACTGTAGTGTACAGATATCATAAGTGACAACACCATCCTTGTTTCTATAAATAAATCAAAATTCCTGTGAGTTCGATATGACAACACAAAATATGTGCAGTGCATGCAACACAGTGCAGTGCAATGATTCTCAGCTGCAGCCGTCTCTTCTCACTTTATACATGATTAGGACTATAATTTATATGCAACTGTCACTGTCTCTCACATACAGCTCTTTTGCAAATGAATGATACAAACACGGTCTGTGTAACTGCCAAGATGCTTTTAGTTTACAATTGTATTATGTATTATGTACTAAAAGCATATTCACATACACATTAATATACAATGTATATAAAAATAAAAATATACATTTTACTGCAGTATGCTACTTCCTGCATACTTAGCAAAATAATACCTATAGGTATACCTATGATATTATGTGTAGCCAATTAAATATGCAGTAAATAAATAATCACTTCCTTCTATTACTTGATAAAAATGCATATTATTACCGTGTGTCTATATATTGCTGTAAAATAATGTAGGAATACGTCTGCATACTTTTAAATGATATTCTAGCACTTCTTGGTTACAACTCGGCAACAAGAAACTGCTGCAGTGAAGGAAAAGTGTGTATGCTGAGAAGTTGTGTGAATAAGAGAATGAGACAGTTTTGGGATAGGATGTCACATTGGTAATATTTCATAGATGAAACGACTCGTCTTTCTTCATCTCGTTCCGTTCTAACAACCGAATACAAATGGGATATTACATGAAGATATAAAGCAATATATTATCCCACGGACGTAACTTCTACAAACAATTTGCTCTAATGGAAATCTCTCGTTCTTCCTTCACTCTGGCTCTAGGACGACGACAATTACATTCTGCAGTCTGCATTGCCACTCTAGAGACCCGTGTTGTACCTACTCAAACATCCAGTCACAGTTTCACTACTTTTCCAGGTTCAAGTTCCGTACTTGGCATTGAATTCCTACTTATACTCCCAATGCTATAGTATGCATTTACTTTATACAAGCTGCATTTCAATGCATTACTTTATACAAGTATCAAGTACACTCACAAGAGATAAGGGAGGAATCGCAAGCAGCTATATTATGTAATGTTATTGCTATATTCTATGATACAACTATAGTTTTGAATGGTGCGTACATTTATGCAACTTACTATGCTCCCCGCACCGATACCGAATGAAAGGACGGAATGATGATGTATTAGATTGCATTAACAGAGTTTTGCTATACGAATTTCTTTGAAGGATTGCTTTATTCGTGTAGATATTTTTTTCTTATCACGAACAGTTACAGACACAAGTCACAACACAAATAATTCATCTTTCCGTTCGGGTCTTACACACTGCGCTCACAACTTTAGATCTAGATCACAAACAAAAGTAGTCGCTAGCACTTCTATACCTTTTCTCAGATACTGATATTTCTTCGGTTGAAAAGAGAAGAGAGAGAATGAAACCATAAAAGCTCTATCTCTCGATCTAGAAATGTTTTCTACAGAATATCTGAGCTAAAACGAGTTTTTCACGAAGTAAAATAAAACATGAAATCCTTTCACATACATAAGTAAAAGGTAGTGAAATATTAAGAAAGAAGAAGCTATCTCTCTCACACAATAATAATATGTTTCAGGGAAATCTAAAGTTGAAAATTCTCTCCGTAGTGTACTCTGTCACAGGAAATTCATAATACTAAACGACAGAATGACATTTCCACAATGGCACAACTCCTACAATCCAAAACACACTAAAAGCCTCGTTGTCTTTCATACTTTACTTTCTATCTGAGTTGATTTGTTTTCGGGGGCGATGGTTCTGATACCTTTTTAACACGAAGGATTAGTAATCTGGATTTTTGTACCTGTTATGCATGCATGTGCTTATTACTCATTCTGACTTTTACATTACTGGAAAGGTCTTTTGACTTTTCATTATTACACGGTAATAAAAAACAGTCTCACACAACTCATGCGCTTGAATACCAGCAAAAAATACTGCGGAACACGAGCAATAAGCTTATTGCTTTACATGCTCACTTGCAATGTATTTATTCGCAGATGGGAATTGGGAATACCATCCCTGATTCCTGGAAAGGTCCCGTATTAGTGAATTACGGTACACGAATCGACTTTGAAGCAGAATAATTCCATATTTACAGTACACAACTGTAGGCAAAGTAAATGTAACACACAACACATTCCAAATAGTACACAGACTACCTGAACTTAATTTCGGAGAGAGTTTGAGGTGTAGTATGTGTGTTGGAAACATGTGTGAGGGCACAGGAGGTGGAATGGTAAGTAAGTGTATGTAAATGTAATAAGGAGGAAAGGTATAAAGTGAATCAAATCAAGGCGAATTCAAATCAGAAATGTAATTCATGTTACCGGATGAGGAAATCCTTCATCTTCTGAGTCATCCGACTCTACAACTGAAACTCCAGGTGACATTTCGACACACAGAAGAGCAGTCTGCTCGACAAGATTCCCTTCGGTTCACTTTAGCCTTTCCTTTGTCTTGTCGTATGTCTGTTTGACGGAAACTCCCAAATTCCCAGCTCTTCTCAAAGAAAACCCTGTCTTTATACCCGCGATGTGCCTTCGCAGCACAACTCGTCTCTTTCCACTTGTGCTGTACAACTATCCCTACGTATAACTTCCCGTCTCACAACAAAGTCACAGCAAAATCACACAATGTTCTCCGCATCTACAACCCTAAGGTTCTCAATAGAGATAGAATTACCCGTCTTCCTCGTCTCTACACAAATTCATTCTAATTCGACGTACATTCTGCCTGGTTTTACTGTACTTTACATTTTCCATCGACTTCAATATATTTGACTTTTCAGTCCACGCACCACAAACACCGCACCGTTGCTCTTCGTCCTTCCTCCTCCTGTCTTCCCTCTAATTCGCATTGAATTCAACCAACATACTCTTTGGCTTTGTTTTAATACTTTCAGCTTTTCCTCCTTATCATTATCATCAACCTCAATTCACACCAAATCCAACTAACGGAAGAAATGAATTAATGAATCTCCTTGAAATACGAAACCAATTTCACGCTATTTTAAGCACTCACTTCGTTTTGTAACTGTTATGTGTGTATTTATAACATTGTGTATACACTACAAGCTCGTGTGCTTGAATAATTCATACAATGTAATAATATCATAAATTAATCGTCCCAAGTCTCAGAGTCCGCAACTCATCCAAATTCTTAGTAATCAGAGAACTATTCACTACAGGATGATGAGTCATACACTTCTTATGTAACATAATATTATAATGCGAATATGTCTGCAGTATATTTTATATCAAAGAGCTAGAACGATTTATTATTCTCTCGGTATATGTACGAAAATTATTATCTTTATTTTCCTGTCCTAAACCTCCACATCTAATAATACAACCGCTTAGTCCATTCATCCACAATTTGTGACCTTTAGTAGCTAATAAAAATCCTTATTGTAACAAATAGCTTTCACATTCACAAAATATGGCCGCAGGAAACTTTATATCACTAATGTTCATTGTGATTGTAGGTTACAGCTAGTTAATTGAATTTGGACTCAAGAATCATTTAACTCGACATCAGAATTGGTATAATCGCAAAATACATAGTACATTAGTAAGTAGGTACAGAAATTTGAGTATACAATACAACACAACGAAGGTAGTGTAGGTGTATAACTTTATTTGCACGATATTCAATTAGCGTTATAAATGGAGATAATTGAATTGAATTGACCATCACAGTTAGGAAAACCAATTACACAACAATCATTGAGTCTGCTTAATTTGTCCTTGGCAAACAGTACAAAAGCCACTGCGTGTGTAACTGCCAAATTAACAGTGTAACACCAACACTTGCAAAATCACGACATACGAGTTGTATGTACGACTTTTTTCAAACTAATTGTGTTATATTGTTATTGTAATGGCTAATTGTAAAATGTAATGTGAGTCTTATGAATATATAGTTATCGGATCACGACGCAATTAATTCACTGAGATCCTTAATCAAACTGTCGCGAATGTAAAACCGCGTTGTCGTCGTTTATGCCATTAGTATTACAGATGTATTACAGCAGTTGTCCACGCACAGAGAATAATAGCAGGAGAAGCAAAAACTAAGATTTAACTCTCTCTCACACAATGGACGGACGAAAGAACATAAGAAGGAAACTGTTTGTGTGTGTTGGCTGGAGCTTAATGGTGTGTCAAGATTCAAAAATGTCAAGCGAGGCTGCTGCACAGAAAAGAGTAAAGTCAAAGACGAAGAGTGTAGTCAGAGTTAGGTCATGTGCTGTGATATTATTTGTACTAGACAAGTTGAGTCCGTGAAATAAAAGAGTTTCATTTCACATTGCGACTTATTACCGTCTCACATTGCCTTAATGGCTAAAGAACGATTTAAGACGCATACTACTTTAAGACCAACAAGACAAAAGAACTCGAGTGAATCCAACCAACCAACCAACCCGCCCATCCAATCCAATTCAACCAAACGTCTTTTCTCTCCACTTCTTTCTCAAAGAGTGTCCTTCTCAGTCGACGAGTACCTCCACGAGGAATGCTATACTCTAGTACTCTACACACAATATATCTCAACTTCACAACTAATGTCACTGGAAGAGCAATAGCTTTAAGAATCTGATCCGAATGAGCAAGAACTAGAAGAACATATTATACACGACACGACACACAAGAACAAGACTCTTGTAACTTTTCGCTTTTCCACAACGGAGACTCCGAAGACTCTCATGCTTCCACTTCAACTATACATCATAATATGTAATATGTATGTGTACACAGACTTTGTTGCAGATGATGCAGCCGTGACAGACAATAAAGAGTTCAAATCCTTTTCTTAGCTCTCACTCTCTCTTTGTGTCTTAGAGAAGCATCACTTTATATCATATGCTTTTCCAGTCACACACCATCACACACAATAATACACACACTCAGCCTCCACCATTGCACGACAGTAGAACACAAGAAAATCCGGCATTATCATCATCCTCATCCTCTGCAACAGTAGGTACTGCCACTAGTACATATATTTTGTACAGCAGAGCAACACAGAACCCACATACAAAGAGTCTGCAAAGGCAGAAAGTAAATCGAGTCACAGATTGTGGGATTTCAATTCGCAGCTTTGCCCGGCATCATCTTTCTACTTATAAGAATCTTATATAGAGTCATGTATTATGTTCAAAGTACCTTTATGTATCAATATCTCATATCCCATATGTGTGTGTATCAAAAAGCAACAGACTCTTGCATCAACTAAGTTTCTTGATAGCAAGTTTTTTTACTGTTCACATTGAGAAGTCTCATACACACACCCTTACACTGTCAATGAGTCATTGGATGATGTATATGTACTTTTAGTGAGATATCTGACACAAAAAGAGAGCGATGCACACAGAACAGCACAACTCACAACTTTTGATAAAGAGAGGTACTGCTGCTCATCTTCTGCTTTAATACTCCCAACTACATATACGCAGAATATATAGAGCCCCAAGTATTTCTCATCAACTCAAGTACACATTGTGTGTGTCATCCTTTTTTCATTCTTCGTAGTACAGAGTGAAGAACTGATCTGCACTAATGTATAAAGTGAGCATCTGTATACATACAAACACATTACAGTACTCCTATTGCAACGTAAAAACGCAAGTGTTAAGAATCCCACGCCAGGGCAGAGGACGAGGACTTGAATCAGAACAGAATGTACTTAATAGAACTTCTACAGCCGAACACAACAAACAACACTCATCACTTGGCTCCAGCCTCAATTTAATGCAAAACTTTCTATCTCTGGCCTAGTCTTGTCTTGTACAGAGCTCTGCCGCTTATTAGACGATTGCCTTGTATGTACACGACACACTAACAGAAACGATTACATCACGTATGTAAGTAGTATTCATGTATTCATGTGAAGATATGAAAACAGAACTACATCAAAACCAGCATGCCAATAATTCGGCGCCACGGGAAGCGATATCACAGTCAAAATCTTTGCCCTCACTTCACACACATTAAAACTAAGGTACCTACCACCTAAGTAATCTCCTACTTACCTAAACAAATAAAGGTGCCGTGCTGAAGGAAACGGAAATTGCGAACTATATTTCAAAACGTTTAGGTAGGTATGACTTGAGTAATATTAGAAGAAAACTTCAAATTTTAGGAATCGTAAACAATTTCGTGGCAATACAGCAAAATAATTTTTGTGTCCACACTAATGTACGTAACGAGTGTAGGTAGAGAAATGTGTGAGTGCGTGTGGAGGAGTGTAGGGAAGGGATGAATGGCCAGACGTCTGTTGCTGAGTGAAAGCGAGAGTGAAGACTGAACCGAATTTAGAAGTGCGTAGCTTGCGGTGTGGTGTATAAAAAGCACAGTCCACGTTACCGAAAAGCCCGCAGTAGTAGATAGAGATAGATGTAAATGTGTTTTGCTAGAGACTACTATGCTATATGTAACCGTGTAATGTTATATTATGCGAGTAGCAAAGGAGGAGGAAGCCCTACCTTTATAATATTAGCGTCTAGACGACGCACGAGGTGCAAGAGTAGAATATAACAGAGGAAGGAGTACCTACTGTTCTGCTATTGCAAGAGTTGGAAGAAAAAAGACGACTAGCCGGGACACAAACCGAATCCCAATCCCGATCCCACCCAATGCATTACACGACGTACATACGTATACAGGCATTACTCTTTCAAGAAAGTTAAAGCGTTTCCTTTCTCGTAGTTTAATGCACAGAGCAAAAGAGCTGTTTTTGTGTAAGAAACATATGGATATGTATACCTAGTCTTGTGTGTAGTACGTATTCACATGCTAGTTGTACCTACCTTCTTCTTACCGAGAAAGGAGTCTAATGCAAATGCAACCCCTACTACAGATACGTATATAGTAGATGTACTTTACTTACTAACCTTATCTACACACTAAACACACACAGACATGTCTTGCTAGACTTATCTCTACTTCTACCACTATGTGAGTTCGTGTGTACGTGCAGTTGGAGATGTTGAAGACACAGAGACACACACTACATTCCGTAATGCAACTATAGAGCAGAAATCGAGAGTGAACCGACGACATAACTCTTCCTATTTGAACCTGAGCTTTTCCTCTCCGATTTTCTTTTCTTGTACTATTACTACTACACTACTTACTCGCCGAATCTTCTGTCTGCTTCATGTCGTAGGAAGTAGTATGCGTAGCACACACGTTCGCATTGCTATTATACCCGGAGATCTGTAAAAAAACTGAAAAAAGACAACGTGACAAGACATAACGTCTTGAAACAGAAAGAAAATCGTGTATATATCTTTATGTGTAAGATAGGGCTACTACTCAAGAAAACTAAACAGACTGTTCTTTGGGATGTTGACTTGTGCTTTGTGAATTCTTATGAGCATTAGCTTCCTTGATAGCTGTAGGCTCACTCGGTTCGTTCGCATCCACTAACCGGAAAACTGAAAAACTATATTTACGGTGGCTACACAGAATGTACTATATACCTAATAGGTAAGAACGACTTAAAGCTAAACATAATAGGGGTATTCAAAACCTTTCAATTCTTACTTCTCACTTCTGGATTAAGTCACTTATTCACTTATGGAATTGA
>JAQFYB010005349.1:0-14294 GCA_034694085.1 Pogonognathellus longicornis | reverse complement strand
TTCAAAATATGTTCTAACTTTCAAAATATGTTCTAACTTTCAAAATATGTTCTAACTTTCAAAATATGTTCTAACTTTCAAAATATGTTCTAACTTCAAAATATGTTCTAACTTTCAAAATATGTTCTAACTTTCAAAATATGTTCTAACTTTCAAAATATGTTCTGACATATGCAAAAGGTACTCTAACAATAAAAATATGTAAAAATACGCAGAATATGTATAAGCTTGTTTTGGCATGAAACGTAAAGAAACGAAGCCTCCGGTCTATAGCTTGGGTTGCAATGCAAGCAACGCAAAGAATATGTAATTACTAATTACATACGTATATGCAAGGATATGTATGTAATTACATATTCTTTCCTAGCTCTGCTAATGTGTGATATATTTAATCCAACAATTATTGAAATTGAAATATTGATGGCGAAGTATTCAAGGCCATATCTAGGATTTGGTTTCGGGGGGGGGGGACACCAAGATAAAAATGTTATTATAAATGACAATTTTTGCGCGAAGTACAGCCTTGGAAGTATGTTATTATTATAATACCGTAAAAGTGTGCACCTGAAACAAAAAAAATTAATGAAAAATGTTTTCATGTTTGCATATTATTTGAAATGCTTGCATCTTGCCTTGACAAGAGCATAAATTAATATTATACAAAAACACCGTACGTATGTACGTAGGTGCAGATAAAATTCGTGCGTAGCGCGAAAAATTTCGCGATTTTTGGTAATTTTTGGTAAAATAACCAATTTCTTCCAAATTTCGGGAGGGGGAATTGTCCCCTTGCTCACCCTCTGGCTACGCCAGTGGAAGTTACTTTAATAATGATCCGTTAAAAATGCCTCTCGTAGGTTTAATAATAGATATAGTTTTACTTTTACGTCGCTGTTGTGACAGTCACCTAAAATTATACGCCAACCAGTGCCGGCCTTAGAATTTGCGGGGCCCCGGGCCAGTTATTATGACACTTTACGCAGAAATATTTTGGCAATGTGCAAAATTACGTAGTAATAGCATTAGATTGTAAAGAACTTCTGAAATTTATATACCATTTACTATACCCAACACCTCTCGTCGATACTGTTACCGGTGACCGGAGGTCCAAATGCTGAAAGTATTAGAACGCGGGGCCTCGGGAGGTCGCCCGGGTTGCCCAGGTCTATGGCCGGCCCTGATGCCAACGTCAGCCTTGCTTGAGGAATAGGAATATTAATAGATTTAACGTTAAAACATTCACCTGCATAATTTAACATTAAAACATTCACCTGCATAATTTAACATTAAAACATTCACCTGCATAATTTAACGTTAAAACATTCACCTGCATAATTTAACGTTAAAACATTCACCTGCATAATTTAACGTTAAAACATTCACCTGCATAATTTAACGTTAAAACATTCACCTTCATAATTTAACGTTAAAACATTCACCTGCATAATTTAACGTTAAAACATTCACCTGCATAATTTAAAACATTCACTTATATTATATATATATACTTATATTATATATATATATATATATATACTTCTTCCGTTTGCAATTTGCAAATAGTTACATTTTTATAAATATACCTAGGTATGCAATAAAATGTACGTGGTAGATAAATGCGTATATAGAGTGCAGGGTCGGGTTTAGGCAAGGGCAGAAAGAGAGACCGCCCAGGGCCTCGCGTTCGATCACAAAGTGTCTATTGGCACGACAGCCTGCTTATTTTTAGCGCCCAGCACCTTTCTTGTTCCTGTAATCTTCCTGTATAAACTTGGCGATAGTGGATTTGTCCCACTACCGCCACTAATGCGAAGTTTGTACAGAAATAATATTTTCTGAAGGTATATTAAAATTGTCGTCCAGGGCTTCACAAAACGTAACGCCGGCACTGATAGAGTGTATGTGTAAATTGTGTAATGAAACAGATGAAATTTTGGAGGCATATAATATATAACTTTATAATCACGGCCGTATCCAGATATCGATTTCGGGGAGGGCAAAATATATTTCGGGAAGGGTAAAATGCACAAAAAAGAAAAGAAAGAAAGGGCAAAAAAAATCTATTTTTGGGGATTTCGGGGTAGGAAATTTCCCGTTTGCCTACCCCCTGAATACGGGCATGTGTATAATAATATCACATAAAATATATTTTATATTATGCGTGGTATATTTTATATGGAGCATATACACCCCTATAATATTTTGTATATATAGGTTTCATATAAATAACTTTACTATGTGTATATATGCTGCTATACTGCATATACATATAACATTATACAGTGTGTGTTGTGTGTGTCTATGCCTGTTCCTACTACTCCTACACTCTCACACACACACACACACTCCTGATAACTTGTACTGTGTTCGTTCGTATTACTGGTTATGTTCGTAGGGCCCAGTCAAGTCAAAAAATAAACAGAGTATGAAGTGAGAGTAAGATTGAACAAATCAGTTTTCTAAATAAAATGTGAACTGAACGCCAAAATATGGACAATTTGCCGAAAAAATTCAATTCTTGTCAAGCCCTTCGTCAGGCAATCGATAATATTTCACACATAGACGACTTTTACAAACAAGAAATCGCAAATGGATTCTTTTCTAAAGTTTTCAAGGTATATAATTTATGTCATGTTCTTACTTATAATGTTATAATAATAAAAAATAGTTGACGGTGTTAGGTAGTTTTGTTTGGTTAAGTGTGCACTGTGCAGCGACAGGTGTAATCAGTTCAGTTCAGAGTTCACACTGTTCTCGTTTACTTGTATGTACATGTACATTTCATCAGTTTGGGATTTGGGATCTTTGTATTGATTATTTTTAAATAATATACGGTTTTACAACATAATAGTATAGCTCTATGACAGATTAGACATTTGCAAAAAATAAATTCTGAGAATGCGTTTAAATTATAATGTTGAATGTAATGTGATAATTATGGGTTCAAAGTTCATCCGATGTAATTATATTTACAAGGTGGAGCATAAAACGACGGGTCAAGTGATGGTGTTGAAGAAAAATTCACTGTTGAGTAACAGATCGAATATGATCAAAGAATTACAGCTCATGAATAGTCTGAAGCACCCGAATATTCTCAAGTAAAATTTTCACCCTAAATTATTAATTACGTTTTGTTTTGTTTATTTGATTAATTTATTTGCTATTTTGTTTGCAGGTACATGGGCGCCTGTGTTTACGAAGGTAGTCTTCATGCGTTGACTGAGGTAAATTGAAAACCCAAATATTAGAATAATAATAATTTATATGGGAAGATTAAATTAACAGAATTGTTGTTGAGTCTGTTGTGTGAAGATAACTAATTTTTGATTATTATTGATTTGGTAGTATATACCACATGGAAATCTGGAGACGCTTATCCAGAGTGAAGTAGAGTTACCTTGGCGGCTACGACAAAGTCTGGCCGTCGACATTGCCTCCGGTATGATGTACCTACACAGTCAAAGGCTCATACACAGGGACCTTACCTCCAAGGTTCACCACTTTCAAATACATTCAGTAAACTCAAAATTTTTGACAACACTAAAATCACTGCAAATGTTTTTACACATTACAGAATATTCTGGTAAAACAAGACGGTGAGATTTACACAGCCGTTGTTGGTGACTTTGGCCTTGCCAGTAAAATACCGTCAAAAATGTAAACCACGGATTTATGTCCTTAATTTGTATTATTTATTCAACAATTTCAGATTTTCTCCAATTTTTGATTTCATAATGTTGATTGGAAAAAAGTATTTTATGGTTTGTTTTGATTTGGTAGCGTCCGATTGGGGTCTGTGGGGTCTCCATATTGGATGTCTCCTGAATGTCTGAAGGGGGAATGGTACAACGAAAGTACAGACGTTTTTTCTTACGGCATTTGTCTTTGTGAGTTAATCGCTCGAGTATCCGCAGATCCAGATTTTCTTCCTCGCACAGAAGATTTCGGCCTGGACAAAATTTCATTTATTAATATCGTCATCAGAATGAGTGAACTGCCGCCCCCTTCCCTTTGTCAAATCGCTTTTGAATGTTGTCAGGTAATTTTAACAAACACGTCCTCTTCTACATTTATTTAAATTAATTGTATTGACTACACTGATCTAATAGTAATAATGTATTACAAACAGAGGAGTAATGTTTTTAAATGAAATTTATTCATTTCCAATTAATTTTCCTACTTTGCTTACTGTTGAAATGTTAGCCATGGTTCAAACAGTTAATAATTTATAAATCATTTAGGAATATGATTGTGATTTGTATGTGAGGAAAGTGATTGAATTTGTGTTTTTAATTTTAAAGGTAAACCAAATATTACGACCGACGTTTAGTGAGATTCATAGTAATTTATCATCAATAGTCTTCCCTTCCAGTCCCGACAGTCCCCACCAACACCTTCTTCTTTTAGCTACAATAACATCGCCCCGAAAAAATAAACCTAAGAAAGCCCATCGATCCTCAAGCGAAGAGACGCTATTAATTCTTCCTCCGAGTGAAAAAGCAGCTCGACATTTCATTAATCCTTTCAAGAACTTGAAAAATGTCAAAATTCTCGACTACAATTCTTACAGCAGCTGCTACGACTTTCATGTCGATGATGGGATTCTACGCAGAAATTCTTTTTGTGAAAGCGGCATCTTCAGTGTGGGGAGCAGTAGTGGTGACGCCATTAAAGAGTTTGACGTTCACAACGGAGGTCAAGGGGTCAGTAGTCCTGAAGGGGAAGAGGACTTTGGATTCTTCCAGCAAGTCAGTTTCTACTTTTCATAACATCCCTTGTACGCTTTACTAGAACTTGTAGTTAATAATTTTTATGTTTGTGATGCTTTTATGCATTTAAGCATTCTTCAGTTATTTCACTAAAACTTTGGAACGAAAAGTCGGATTTCGATAAGATGATAAGAATTTGATTTTTGGATATATAGCACTATATTGCACCTTCAATTTTATGTTTGAAAAACTTACAACTATAACCGTCATTGAGATTTTTGAAAATTAAATAACTTCAAAGCTCAGTGAATTTAATAGATGTCAATATTTCAAAAAAATACTTAAAAAATTCTGATTGAAATCCGACTTTATGTTCAAAAGTTATAGTGAAATAACTGAAGAAAAATGGTTAAATGGAAACAACTTTTCCATTTCACCATTTTTCTTAGTTCACTTTAGTTAGCAGTTAGCACTAAAACTTATTTGTGATAAAGCTTTAACAATAATTACGATTTAACAATCATCCTTAATGTCACTTAACGCAATAATATTTTATAAACCTGGTTAGTGGTTAGGAATTTTCCATTAATTAAGATAAAAATATTATTGATTTTCGATACATAAATAAGACATTTCAGTCTTAATTATTATGGTAGAGATCCTACCACCAGAGTACCAGTACAAATGTTTAGTGGAGCTTAATTCCTGTTCCTGTGAACAAAAATGTAAGAGCTATATATACTAAGATTATGAATTGGATCGATGAACTAGTTTATCAATTCATATCACAGTCTATAATAAAGACTTACTTGTAATAATAATAATATACATATTATTATGTATGTATATTACATTTACATATATATTACATATTTATATGAATTTTAGTAAATATAATATTATTATATATTATGTGTGTGTATAGTGTATATAGGAATATGTGTTAATTAAAGGCAAGGAGTTAGATTGGGGATGAGTAGTTGCGTGGTTTATTCAGGGTGACACATTAATTAAGGAAACTCTCCTCTTTTTCTGTCCACTGGGAAAGGTGGCATTTGATGTTTAAATATCAAACGATGGCCTAGCACTGTAGCACCCCATCTTTCGAGTCGATAATTTCATCTTTTTATGTTTTGTACTTTGGGATATATTTGCGTTTAAATGAACCCACTTTTACGAAGAAAATTTTCCACAGGTTTGGAATTTAAATTTCCGGGAGAACTTTCCAAAATTTAAAAAAGACTTTTAGAAAGCCAAGTTCCCCAAAGAGGTTTCCACAGACCAAAGCCGGAATTCCAGGTCCCCGAAGGGTACCTGGAATTGTAATCGATATTAAAACAGTCAGACAATATTTGCATGGAAATCATCATCGTAAAAGTGGGTTCATTCAAACGCAGATATATCCGAAAGTTCTAAAGATAGAAACATGAAATTACTCCCATTCGAAAGATCGATTGCTAGGTCATCATTTGATATATATATATATATATATATATATACATCATATTATGCCACTTTCCCCATTGTGGAGAAAAAGGGGAGAGTTTCCTTAATTAATGGGTCATCCTGTACATTTGGAAAGTGAGATTTTGTAAAGTGAAATTATTTTTTGTCTTCAGGTGGACGAGTCAGAAAGTACAAAGAAATCACGAATCCGGGTTTTAGTAGAGAAATGCGAGTATCCAAGAGAGCGAATAAATTCGAGAAAACATCACGTGAACATTCAGAAACTGGCAACGATTTCGCCAGGTCTGGTGAAAACCAAAATCGGACTTTTCGATAAAGCCAATTCATAAGGCTGCTAAGCTAAACTAAACTACTATTATATAAGTAATATATATAATAACAACTTACAGACTGCTTTTTCAATAAAGTCTTTAAAACAAGTCTTTTATAATTCAACTCGTACCTCCACTCGTACTCAAAGGGCCAAGGCTCATCCCTTGAACCGCCCCCTTTTCTTTCTTCATACAATGCCAAACCTAACATTTTATGTCAAACCTAACATTTTCCAAAAATCAATTCAAATTATTTCAGTCGCTGTCTGTTCGATGTTAGTCTTTTCTTTCTCTTTATGTCCGCCTCCCCCAATGACACATTTACACTTACATTATACTACAAACACTACATAAATAAGTTTTGTTCCATTTTTAATTATAAGTTAATCAGGTTGAGTTTTTTCCAACAGGCTTAAATATATTTTTATGCATGGACTAATTGTCAGTTGTCATTCAAATACTTTGTTTCATTTTCTAAACTCTGCAGCAATAAAAATAATCATTTCCAGACTAAATCTGGGATTTGAAAATTGAAAAAGACATGAAAGCCAATTGTATCTGCAAACAACTAATGATTTTTTGATATGTGACTATTGACTCATCAATTATTGATGAATTAATCGTGTCCACCTTTGTAACCTTGCCCAGCAAAATTTTTATTGTAAATATAGAGAAGGGCTGCTAGAGGGAAAAGACTTGCAATGTTGAATTTTAAATAATTTTCGTGCTGATTGCTGTTGAATATGCAAATAGGGTTAATAGATGGAAACTGTTGGCCTAGAAAGACTCATCCTGATTGATTGAGTGAAAATACCAAAGTGAATATTTGTACCATTTTTGATGCCATATTTAAAGATGAATTTTGGGCAGTAAGATTATTTTTGATTTTGAACGAGTTTTGTTTGGGAGTTTTGGGGTAGTTGTACTAATAAATGTTTTTGCAGAGATAGAGTTAGTAATTAAAATTGAAATGAATTGAACATAGAAGAAAAGTGCAATGCGCAACTATAGAATCTTAAATCGTCTCGACAAGTTTTTATAATACAAGTAATTTTGTAATATTATTGAATCTTGTGAGTTTAAAACAAAAAAGTGATGTTTTGTTTTCTGTTGCACAACTATATCACAATTAGAAGCTACATAGCAGTTCTTGTTCTGGTGGAATAAAAATGAATTTTGCTTTGTTTTGTATTTACAAGGAGTTTAGTTACAGACAGGCGGCAGAGGAGGAAATGATTTAGATTTTGAATAAATGCAATAAATTATTATTTTATTATTATTCAACGGAAACTGTTTACTCATTCATGGGCTGCTGTTGTTGTTGTAGTTGACTACTTGTACTACAACTCACACCGCTGTCTGCTGCATTGTTATCTTCATCCAGCTGGAACTCAGTCTCTACTTCTGGTATGAACTTGTCGTCACTGTCCAAGTGACAATTTGCAGAACCGTCTGATTCTTCGTCTTCCTCACCTGAAGATTCCTTCTCCATCAATTTCCGAGCCAACTTCACCGCATAATACTCGTTGTAATGCGCTTTTCGCTTAGACTCGAAATGAATACGCTTTTCTAATTATCATAGAAATCATCAGATTTTAATTATAAATATTTCATGTTCTTATTATTTTAATTTTATAACCCTTCGTCTAATTTTCAAACCTTTTTCGACTGGATCAAGTTCGTCCTCAGAGTCAGAGGATTCATCTTCTTCAGGCAGCATTTCTTGCATTACTGACGGCAATTCGCTTACACGTTCTTCAATTCTGAAAAATAAATCATGTTTGATACATTCATAAATAAAAAGTATGTTCTGCTCTGTTTTTTATTTACTTGTTTGACAGGACTAGTGGGTCTACAGGATTGAATTTGATTTCGCCATCGTCTCCTTCTTCATAATAATTGAATGGTGTTTTTGGCTCTTCAATTTTCATGTGTCCGTAATCTTTGTCGGGTGGATGCAGCGTTTCCAGAATATTCATTTCATCGAATTTCAAACTAGATTTCCTCCTGTTTCAAACATAATTTTCTATTAAGTTCGTACTTGTGACGTGCATTTATACGTGCAAATAGCCGTGGCACTTGAAAATGTGCATTATTCTAAGATCTTGTTTAATTTTTTTATAGAAAAATTTGCAGTGGAAAATACTGTAATCACTTTACAAAATATTTAACAAATGTGAAATGATATGATAATAAACAAAATCAAACTTCCAACTTCAACTACCCTTCAACTACCCTCGCATGGAAATCAGCTGTTTATTATTATTATTACTATTAAATTCTAAATTTGAACAGTTATTTACGCAGTAATCAAGGGTTCAAGTGGCTTTTCGGGTTTTATTACACTGAAGACTGAACTTTATTGAAGTGTTTCCATCAGATTAAATATTAGATATAAAATATGAAGCTTTTTAGGTGTTAGAACGCCCTTTGAAATAAGAAAACGGATAACTCACACTCTTTTGTCAATAGGACTGCCACATGGTCCAGGAATCCCTGAAGAAGTTGAAGGTAATGTTTCTTTATTTTTGTCGAAACTGGAAGAAGATTTTAGGATCCCCTTCGGGGGCTTTTTATTTAAATTTTCTGACATAATTATATTCTTTGTATGTTTGCGCTCGCTGTATGTTAGGCGCGCGACTTTGAATTTAGACTTCTCCCACTTTATTTATTTTTAGCAGAGTAGTTGTAGATTTAAGTTTTAGTTTATTTATAATTAATTATTTCAATCCAGATTTTAAAAATGGACGAGCCGTATTACAAGGTGGAATTAAATAAAACAGAGTGGTTGCTGCCACACCGATACACAAATCCTTTGCCCGTTGGTTCAGGAGCCTATGGCCAAGTCTGGTAAGCCGTAAATATGAAATATTAAATATTATACAAAACAACGATAAACATCTAATCTAAATACAAAATCCTAATTTATGCATTAACCACCACCACGCAGACTGCAGAAAGTAAACCCTCTAATTCCTAATTCATACACAACACGCACATTAAAGAAACTTGTTTCTAAAAGTTCAATGTTTGTTTACATTCAACATTACACTGTCACTGTCAACTGGTTATTGGTCAACTATATATAGCTTAGCTGTTGAGTGAGTTTCGGCCTGGAATCAGTGGCGTAAAAAGCACTTATGCAACCTATGTGCCGCATAGGCCCACACGGTTTAATGGCCCCCACTAGAATATATGCAATATAAGTGCAAAAAATGGGAAAATTTTTCGCGCATTTTACATTGATTTTGGTCAAAAAAGCAGTTCTTGCATAGGGGCCCCCAATGTTATGCCAACGTCTGTAATAATAAATTTAAATGACTAAAATTGATTTCTTTGGAAGAACAGTTCCGCCGTGGAGAATGTGACAAGTGAGAAAGTGGCCATCAAGAAATTGGCGAGACCTTTCCAGTCAGCTACCCATGCAAAAAGAACCTACAGGGAACTCCGTATGCTCAAACACATGAACCATGAAAATGTAAACACTCAAAATATTTTATACCCTCATTTCATTTGTTTTCAATAATTTTTTCGTTCTATCTACATCAATCATTCATTTAATTATATTCAACTTTTTCACAAAACAACAGGTTATTGGCCTCTTAGATGTTTTTTCTCCTTCAGACAAAAGCCCTCTGCCCTTCGATGACAATTTTCAAGACATGTATGTAACTCAACACCATATTTTTAAAGTTTGTTCCACTGTGTGATTCTTATGTAAAGGCAATTAAATGTTCTATGATGTAGTTACATGGTGACTCCTTTGATGGGGGCCGATTTAAACAACATAATAAAGACTCAGAAATTATCTGACGAACACGTCCAGTTTCTGATCTACCAAATTCTTCGCGGTCTCAAATACATTCACTCCGCTGGAATAATCCACAGAGTAAATTGAATAAAAAAATAAAAAAATAATAAATAGCTGTAATATTATGTGCTAAACGATGATTAAATGTATTTCTAGGACTTGAAACCGTCCAACATTGCAGTAAATGAAGACTGTGAGTTACGAATTCTGGATTTTGGTTTAGCCCGACCAACAGAGACAGAAATGACAGGTTATGTAGCTACCAGATGGTACAGGGCGCCAGAAATAATGTTAAATTGGATGCATTACAATCAGACAGGTCTCTTGAAAGCATTAAACATTAATTAAAACAATTACAACATAGTATATTTTAGTGTTCTCGACTCAAAGAGAATAGAAGTCGAGTACCATGACTTTGTTGCCAAAAATTGTGAATGAAAAATAATGATTCAAATAACAAATATTTTTCCATTTTCAATTTTAGTGGATATTTGGAGCGTTGGGTGCATTTTTGCAGAGTGTCTCACAGGGCGTGTTCTTTTTCCTGGAACCGATCGTAATTCAATTTATTTTACAAACATCTTAATTTCATCATTTCAGAGACACTTAAACTGATTTATGTCATTATTAAGTATTTATGTTTAATTTATTTTGTAGACATCAACCAGCTAAACCTTATTATGGAATTATTAGGAAAACCTTCAGATTCTCTTCTTCAGAAAATCTCTAGCGAACCAGTACGAAAATCAATTAAAATGTAAAGAGATGACATGGTATGATTAATATGCTAATTTTGTGTAACTTAGGCTCGGGTTTACATTAAATCTTTGGCCCCAATGAAAAAGAAGGATTTTAAAGGCATTTTTCAAGGCGCCAACCCCATGGGTATGTAATTCTTATTAAAATAATATATTCACTCCATACTAATTTCCGTTATTATTGATTGTCTTGGCTGTTTTATAACAATTTTTAAGAATTTCAATTGAATTATTTCTAACAAGAAGGTAATTCTAAAGCTGAGACAGGACATATTTTGATTTTAATATATTTTGGATTTGCAGCCATTGATCTTCTGGAAAAAATGCTTGAGCTGGACAGCGAAAATCGAATAACAGCTGAAGGGGCTCTGAGTCACCCATACTTAAGCCAATACGCAGATCCAACGGATGAACCAAACTCGCTTCCCTACGACCAGTCCTTTGAAGATATTCAAGCTCCACTAATAACATGGCGAAGTTCGTAAAAAAAAACTCCCAAATATCGTTTTCTATGTAATTCTAATATTTTAAGTTCATTTTTAAATTTGAGTTTTTTGTTTGTTTTTAGAGTTAGTTTACGACGAAGTGGTTTCTTTTAAACCTGCAGACAAACAATGAAAAGCGAGTTGACATTTGTGTGCGTGCAATATGTGAATGGCAATTTTATAATAGTATTATTATTACCAATATTAATTCATATACTTAAGCAACAAACCCGAAACAGCTGGTTCAAATAATACATTAAAGTTTAATGTACATACATACATGCTTATAAACTTCTTCATTAACTAACAAGCTTTTTAGTGTTCTCTAAGAATCACTACTAGTTTGTTATTTGTAGGAAAAAAATTCAAAAACCCTCTACATACCGCGTTTTATCTTGAAACTTCCGGACTTTTAAAAATCTTGTGTTGTAACGTAAGCAATTTACATTGAAAATGTAAACAAGTCATATTTACACGTATTTCGATTCCTCACGTGTTAGCACATAATTAACACGCGACATACCAAACCTGCTACATATGTAGTTTTTCAACTTTGATTTAAAATTAATCAATGTTTCCTTCCGCCTGGTAAATTGGGATTTTTTGTATATGTCACAAAACTATCTAGGTACCTGCTATCGTTTATTTAAAGTTTGTAAACCATTTGAATTTTTTAAAAATCAAATCTGAAGCAAAAATTTTTATCCAATGTATTAAGAGCCTGCCTACATTTGTAGACCGGTCTGTCTACATTTGTAGCCAGGCTCTTAATACATTGGACTACAAATGTAGGTACGAAAACATGAGACTACAAATGTAGCCGGTTTGGCATACTACGTAACTTTTTAGGTTTGGTATGTCCCGTGTTAAAAATGTAACATTAAACAAATGAACTAAAATGACAAATAGCAGAGCTGCTTTAGCTACGCTAGTATCTTTACATATTGTATAAATAATAATATGTAACTTTACATATTTATACAATATGTAAATCTTTAGAATAATGAGCTGCAACTGCAACCTGCTCTTTAGGTGTATTTTAATGCAACCTATCTACTTAACAAAAGTTTTATTAACCTTACTTTGACAGTGTCGCTTTCATTGTCCAAATAGATCTTTAAAGCGAGTAGTTTGTTTATTTTAATACGTTCAAACTCAACGGTGCTCTTAATGTTCTGATAAAATCGTAAATAGACAGACGACATTTGTAACAAATACAAGAAATGAATTGTAAAAACTTTATTTTACATAGGGTGAGTAGGGAGTTTTTACTTTCGAAAAATCGTGCATTTATTTATATGGGTTCATAATTATTGATTTCATATGACCACGATTTCACCAGGGGTTGGGAAATAGAATAGCTAATAGTTTTATTCTTCAGATATTTTCCAATCTTACAACCTCTACAAAGCAAACTACCTATTTATTTTAACCTTCATATTCATCATTATTTTGTAAGTTCCAAATAGTAGTACACATTTTTAAATTGGGCATGATGTATGATATAGACTGAAATACTACTATCATCATACTTCTACTTTTCATCATTAGCAGAAAACTCACTTTTATCATTTTTAGTAAAACCAGTTTTGGGTACAAAATAACATTGAGTACATCGAGAATTTTTGTCTATTTTTATCTACACTCCCTACTCACCTTTTGTATGGCGTGGCGCTCTTTTATTGGACAACTGGAAAGGGGTAACAAATGGAAATAATAATATTAATCCGTAACAGATGTTTAAAATTCGGATGGCATATGGAATGAGCTAAAAATTGTGGTTGGCCAAATATAAATGGAATTTGTGATGAATGACATAAAGCAGATCAATGTGAATGAACAATAAATAAATAACCTTTTAACCTGTTACTTATGTCAGTGAGTGAGGTGCGTTTTTTGTCTACTAAAATGAAATTCATAATTTTCATATTTTACATGATTATCCTCTTAATGTTAGTTTAATAAATAAAATATGCAAGACTCAAAAGTTAAGCCAACACTTTTTTTTAAAAAAGAAAGTAAAAAAGTTTTATTTTCATCGGAACCGTTCTTTGATTAAAAACATGAGTTTCTTTTTTCCTTTGTATCCAATCTTAATGTTATCGATCAATTGAGCAAATTGCAGATGCCCATCTTCAGCCAAGGAAAAGCTTTCTTTTGCCTTGCTGAGATACTCAATGAAGTCTGTGTAATGACGAGGGCTGATGTGTGTCAGTCGTGAGTGCGTAGTTTTTATGTACGATGATATTGTCGCTTCCAGCAAAAGCCGCAGGGGACCTTCGCTATACGTCCACTTCTTCCGTTTTGTATCTAAAAATACGTAATTATGAAATCAAGACCTCCTGCATAATAATATTTAACACCTGTTGCCGATTTAAAGTAAAATACTCTTGTTATGTTAGCAAAATACCTTGCATGTGAGAAAGGCTGCAACGCCTGAGAATTTCCGCAAGGACAACGGCGCATTGAACATTTTTGACGATGATAGGAATGATATTCGCTAACTCGTGACGCCCCAAAGAGTGGCTCAGTCCACACGACCAATAAATATCCGATATGCCTGGATGTGTGTCCTGAAATAATTATGATATCAAGAATTATGAATTAAAAATAAATATTTACAAATAATAAATTGATTTTACAAAATAATGAATTGAAAATAAATATTTACAAATAATAAATTGAAAATTTTACAAAATAATGAATTGAAAATAAATATTTACAAAATAATGAATTGAAAATAAATATTTACA
>JAQFYB010005348.1:0-14297 GCA_034694085.1 Pogonognathellus longicornis | reverse complement strand
CTTTTGTCACCTCAAAATAAACGTTTGTTAGGAAGTTTTATGTTTTGCGAAGCAAAACGGGTCGCGAAGCCTAGTTTACGATATTTACGAATAGTAAGAATTATGCTTATTCCAACATAGGCATTAAGATTCTGCAATGACCACGGGCATTACTTGTTTATTCATGTATACCTGAGCATGCATATTCTGTAGTTCAACTAATATTATAAAGTATACACTCAGAAACAAAGGATTGATTGAGTAGGCGGTAGTGTAGCTATTGCTTCGTGGCTGACTATGAAGTATGAAGTGTGGTATGGAATTTTTTAGTGTTCAAAGGATTTGATTTGATTAGTGGAATGATTATTTGCGAAATATTTTGAAGGCTGCTGATACGACTGAATTGCTACAATTATTGTTCTGAAAGTTCTGATTTAGTTGTCTAATCGACACAGAGATGAAAATGATGAAAGGAGCCGATGGGAGTTCACAATTAAGTTTCTTTATTCAACTCAACTCACTTTGTAAGAATATGGCAAGCTATTCATCATGCATGTCATCTCATTTTTTCAATTCTTATTATAAAGCAGTATAATATTTTAAGGTATTAACTGCAGTTACTTAGATGCTACCTTTTATGGCCATGTGAGTTCGATCATGATACTAAGAAAATCTGACATAACCAAAAGCCTTTTAGAGTCAGAACCGGTCTTAAGTCTCAAGTGAACAAGTTTATTCTTTATTGGCGGCGATTTTTTCTGCTTGTTAAGGATGATTAATTTCATTAATAACGCAGTTACATATTATTGAAGTGCGTGAGGCATGAGAAATAAAAAATAATTTGAGGAGGCACACAAGAACCAATTACAACGTCTTAATGCGCATTTTTATACTTATGTACAAGAAAATTCTACTTTACTCTGCTCATCTAAAATACATCTGATTCTTCATGATAAGCTTAAAAAATTTGAAATTTTATATGACTATTACTTTAAAAACATTTTATAATCATTTAAAAATTAGATAAAATTAAATCACTTTCAAAAATATTAAGGACATTAAAATTTTAAAACATACACCTATTAGTTTGAAAGTGAAACCTATACAGATGTTTAATTAGTAAATGCTCAACATTTTATTAGTAAGTTTTACACAGGTTTAAAGTAGGTTTAAAATTGTAAAATGTGGTTGTGAAATTTTGAGAGTAGATTTATAGTTCCATTGTAAAAAAAAAATTGTAATGCAGAAATGGTATTTAACCATGAGATTAGAATAATGTTCGGTTTTGAGAGTATTGAGATTTTGACGTCTCTAGGATGTCGCTAGCGGAAGTAAATATTAATGTATAAAGCCTGACCTTCATGTATTGAGTAAGTGCCTATGGCTGTTTAGTATATTGGTATTATATGAAGCAAAAGAAAGATTTTTGTATGGAAATGTATGTAAGGTCCATAATAACAATATTGTGTTTATATTTGCATGATGTAATGTTTTGGTTGACTATTTGGTAGTGTGTAAGAGAAGTTAAGTACAATGTGATTTACAACTGATTCCCATTGTCTGAAAGAAAACAAAGCCATAATTTGACACGTGGGAAGCATCTCAAGGGTAGGAGAGATGTGTGAGAGAGAGAGAGCGGAGAGCTTTCACTAATTCACCTGGACATATATGGACATCCCCATTCTTTGCCATATTTTGTTGCTCACTCTGATGCTGGTGTGTGTGGTGTTGTGTATGTGTCATACCGTGGTCATACTTTAATGTGTCTTGTCTTTTCTGTGATCATTATCCCTACTTGTCCTCAGTCCTCACAGTTCTCTAATATTCGTTTCCACCCAAACAAATCGTGCCATGCATTTTGTTCCTACTCCTATGAAGCGATTCCCTTTGCTAGAAACTTCTTCGACTATACGATAGGGTAGGGCAGTGTATATTTCAATTTCAAATGCAATGTGCTTGACTTTATGGATGCATAAATTGAAATAGTTAAATTACCCACGTTATACCCATGCATAGTATAACCATACGAATTGTAATATAGTCACTTCTTATTAGATAATATTCAACAACATTATTACATCGATGACAAATACCGGAGGTCTGAATATATTGGAAGGCATCTTTTTGTGAAAACGTAATTTCCTTAATAGGACATCACTAAAACTGCCAGACATTCCATGTAAATAAAATGAAATAATAAGCTAATTAGGTGTCTCAGTTTAATTCAATGAACACACGCTCAGTTTTTAAGCAACGCACACTCACTCAAAAACGCACAAATCCATATGAAAAATTATTTTATGAATATGTCAAGCTTTTATTGGGTAGTTACACTAATAAAGTAAATGGGTATGTAACTTTTATACTTGTAAGAGGTAACATTTTGAAATATTATTGTTATGGATAATTTGTGTTAGCCATGAAATACATTGCAGAGCAAAATCTTGATTCTATTACAATATCAAAGGAAATAGAAGAAATAACTTCTAACCCGGGACGAAATTTTTTAGAAAAAGTGATGATCAAAAGATTTTATTTCGAATATTAATCTGAAGTTTTCAATTTTGCACATTTGTGATTTAAAGCGTTGTTGTTATATATTATAACATTTTGTATTTTTGAATCGTAGACGATTTTCCATACATATTTTATAATTTGAAACAGATTTAAAATATTTAGCAGTTTCTATTTGGAAATAAATTGAAAATATTTAGCATTTTCTATTTTGAAATATATCTTCATAGAAAGTATTTCGATTATTTGGATTTTCAATTTTTTTTTGAAAACTATAAATATTTTGGTAATTTGTATTTTCGAGGAAAGTAATTATTTCCATTTTTTATCTTGAGAAAAACTATTTTGTCAAGGCTTACTATATACTTTCACATATAGAATTAAGGTACTAACAATATTTTGTTTAGAAATTGACTCCAATATTCTAGGAAGCTCGGTACGCCTGCATTCATAGAACGTATATAGAAACAGTAATGACGACAATAACAATTATTACTGTATCCAAACTGAAAGAGATTAATTTTATTATCTGATAAGCTAATCTTATCTTAGCAGTAACTCTCATAGACATTTGCTCACACAACTTGAAAGTTGTATATAAGAGAATATAGTAAAAGGGGTAACAAGAACAAGAGCCGTACCTATACCTACATACAACAAGTGTAAGGTATGCAGATTCCTGCTAATAATTCTTTTGAAGGTGCGACGACAACAAAGTCAACTATCACATAAAATAATTAATAACATCACATTTCCAATCATTTTCAAATTAAATTCATTTTTCCCTGTTCCACCCATCCATACTAACAGCTAAAAAAACTTCTCCTTAATTTCTGTTTAAACAGGGCACTAAAATTTATATGGCAATAGTGTAGCTAAGAAGAATAATATTATTATTTGTTCATTTTTTGCGGAGATAACGACGTCATTGTGAAGCAACGAATAAACACAACAAATGTCGTGATCTGAGTTAAGCGCACATTAATTTTGCGTGTGCAAAGATTCATAACACAATTTACTAAATGCTAAGCACCATTCACAATTACATTGGGATAATTCCTGAAGACGTTCCACATACAATAATAATAATAATATATTCTCTGCAAAATAATAATAAACACAATGTAGCGCAAACAACAAAAAGATCATAAACAGACGTAATAACACACATAGAGCAAGGAGATTGAACATTATAATATTTTATGATGTCCAACAGGTCTAATTAGTCGCTACATGCAAAGAAGTACCTAACACAGTAAAACTCATTATAGTGTGCATTAATTGTAATCTCTATTGATCTCCTCTCTCTCTCTCTCTCTCTCCCTCGTCCTTGTTAACTAGAATTACATTTGAATTTCTTCACAGGTAGGATGGATTTCATATTAAAAGCAGTTCCTATATGGAAACATTTATTATCATGTGACTCTATGTACGAAAGCAAAACAATTATTGCATTTTGCTAAATATAGCAACTCAAATGAGACAGAATATAATTACATCACGATTTAATTATTATGTGACTCAGTCTAACCTATTGTCATCTTTGTTTTCCACCTTTCAGTTCCTTTTCCCACAAAAACTGGTAATTCAACAACGTGAATTCATTGTAAAAATTAAGATTACGTATTACATTTCACATCGATGGCAGCTATTACAAATTTGGTATTTTAGTCGGTGACATATGACATAACAGTCAACACATTTTTTTTCGAGTGTGTATTTGTATGTTATTTCTCACTATTTCTTATTACATAAAAGCAAGACTAGCATAGCATAACATTATAATACTACATAATTTTTAGCAAATTTCTATGTACTATACACTCATTATCATCGAATCATCATTATACGTATCACTTTATCATATACATAATATACCACATTATGTGACAAAATGAGATTCTAAGTTCAAAAAATTCACATAGAAAGATAAAGAGTAATAAAATTATGCGGTGCATAAAGTCATTTATAATTGTGTAGGACAATAATGATACAGATAATATCATAGCGCACAAAAGTTAATAGTATATGACACAAAGGATGAGACTATGAGACAAGGTAACATTATGAGAGTAGCATAAAGTTGATGCTTATTGTGAATAATATATTCCTCCCATTTCTTTTCTATTATATGTATGTATATCAAAGTTTTGAATAAATTGAGCGATCTTTCATGCAAACAATAAATGTTTGAATTGAAGGAGCTTTAGCATGCTGTAATGAAGCAGTTAAGTAGGAAATCTAAAAAAGACAGGAATCGGATGCATATTTTTCACATATTATTATAGCTAGCGTTAATTTGTTATGCATGCTAATATTTTATGACATTAGAGAAACATGAGTACATGACAGATATGGAATTAATCTCTTTCTTGTTGAATGCTGAGCAACAATACGAAGAATAAAAGAATGCTGGTTGATTTTGGCATGCAATGCAATAGGTGAATACATACATAGCTAATTCCTTATAGGTACATGGCATTTGGCTTGGCGTCCACATTACAATCCACACACAAGTTGTTGCACGGAATAAGAGAGTTGTTGTTCTGTACGAGAGTTAAAAACATCATTGGCAGTGGCGGAACTACCACTGGGCCAACTGGGCCACCTGTCTCAAAAGGATACTCTCGTCCATTTTTCCAATTTGAAAAAAATATTGAAAAATCGTTCGAATTGTGATTCGTTCGCTGACGACCATATTATATTCCTGTTTAAAGGGATGCAGGTATAAATGGAATATTGATTGATTGGTCGACTAAAAGGATTTAGAATGGTACTCGTTGTAGGTTGTTTTGGTTAGTGTTGTTGTGTGAGAGTGAGACAGTGACTTTTGTGTTTGTGAGCACTGTGTATGTGAAGAGACGAGAATTAGGCATCGTTTTCTTATTACGGCTCCTCGTTCTCGTTTTCAAAGACTTTTACAGCCTTCATTATTATTATCTTCTTGCTCTCTTGTCAGTTGCACACAATCTCCGTCACGTACAACATGGTTTCGTCCACTTGCCTTATTAGTACCATTACCATTTTCCACCAACCAATGTGCTCCATTCCGTTGTGTGTTCGCAAAAACAACAACTCACAATGACAATCTCCACCCTAATTTAATTATTTTCGAAAATGTTTGTTATTGTTGCAAATTAACAAACAGCCACCAAAACTCTCGTTACAACCTCTGTGCTGTCTTCAGGGAGGAAATAAACGCTGCATTATTAATGGCAATCCTTCAACTGTTCATTTACATACTTTTGTTTTCATCAGTTTTTGTTATTCCTAAATAATCCTCTCATTCTGGTTCCAACAACGTAAACAAAGATTCAGAGTAGTTTGTAACTCAAAAGGAATATCTATTTCATTAATGAACCCGAACTGCAAAGTTCATTAGACTGAGGTGCCTCCAATTCCTTTAAAAGGTTCAGTTGAAGAACAAATTCGACAAGAGATTCAAAATCAAAGAAATAGTGTCAAGTAGAAATTATTTCCGATAGTTGTAGTGATTTAACTTTTCATTTAGCTACTACACTGAATGATTGCAGTAGAAATTAGAATACAAATTTTAAGCATTGTAGCCTCAAGTGTAGTCTTGTTAGCAAGTCTCAAGTAGGATTGATTTTTATTTAGCAAAGAAAAATGTCTGCAGCAGATCGAGAACGATTGTCTCATTTTTTCAGCGACTTGAGAGTTTCGAATAATCAACAACGACGAGGGAGCGACAGTGGCTCAGGAATTCGAACTTTCCATTTGGGCTCTCAGTCTAATTTGGCTCACAGTCAACAAACCGTCGGAGGAGCAATTTTTGGTCGAGATGCGTCTGGGAAGAATTGTCAACTTCATTTTTTCCCTCCCGGAGTTTCTTCGGAGAGGAGGGGGTCAACAGGAAATATTTTGTGGAGAAAAGGCTCAGCTCCGAATCCACACGCTCATCTGCATCGCAATGATTTACTCGCAAGACGTGGTTCCACGCCTGGAGACTTGCTCCTTTTCCCAAGCCATCGTAAAGACTCCAGGAAGTTCTCCCAGGATTCCATAGATCTAAATGAACCTGTTGGTCTTGGAGCAAACGCTGGAAAATTATGGACAAACAGTCAAGGCATCATTTTCGAAGAGGAAGTAAGTCTCTTTTTAATTGTCTTTTCATGTAATGTGATAATTTCAATCCATGATGAAATTCATGAGATCACTGTAATGTAATGCTAACTATACCTTCTATTTATTAAAAATATTATTGTATATTCTATTCATATAATTAGCTTTTGAGAAGTGAGATTTCTTCATTTAGAATTAAAATTTAGACCAAGAACTATATCTATTGTGTGCGTTGTTTTGGGTACAAATATGCTACAATGTCACTTCCTGCGCCAAAATTATTGATGCAATGAGTCATGGTCATTTAAAAAAGATTTAGTAAATAACATCAAAAAACGTCAACATAGAGTTGTGTTCTATTTGCTACAAGTTTTTAATCAAAGTCGTTTCAAATATTACAACAATTACGTTTATTGGCTATGGGCATAAAAATAACTATTTTATAGATCAAATAGCTTTTCAAACATTATTCATGACTATCCATGATTGTTTATTGCTCGTTTTATAACATGATGGAAATTACACTGTTATATTTTGTTACTAAGTTTTGTCTTTTTAGTACAACGATACGCTCTAATGAATTCATTTTAATGGGTTAGCTTTAATTGCATTTGAAATGCATATATAACGAAAACTCAATGAAAGTGATAGAGATCAAAGGTAAAAAACATTGAATTACATTGTGTCCTAACGTATCAAAAAAAGTCATTCAAAATAAATGCATATAGGTATGACATTGTATAGGGCAGATATAATGAAAATTATTTCGAATATTGCCCAAATTAATTATCAAGGAATAGGTTTTGTTGTACTATCTGTAATGGCATTTAATTATAATTAGAATTTAATGTGAAGGATATGAGAGGGAGTAGTAGCAGTATCTTAATCTAAACACTAAAAGACTTAGCTATGAACGTAATAACATGGGTTTCTATTTACGGCATGAGTTGAAGGCAATAGAGGCAACGGTATTTACTATTTATAAAATGGCAGCATCATTGCTTTGATAAAAGTCACTTTCGAATCGAGAAGGAAAGTATTTAACTACATCCATTATGTTATCTTAAAAACAAACTAAATACAAACATACAATATTATGTATTGAAAAAACTTTCAAGTGGGCAGATACAATTATTAAAATGTCCAACTCTAATGTTGAATTATACTAATTTGATTATAAATACAAGCCCCGCCAACGCAAATTCATCACGCACACTACACAACTCTCAACACTTGTACAATTTTAGTTAAAGTATATGCCTATACACACACTACACGCAATTTTATTCATAATTACCTCATTACTAACAAACACTGTATTCAACAGGATACTTTAACAAATCTTTAATCAAGAAGGAACCGCCTAATAAATGAAGCATCTGCATATAATGTGGTATACTTAATTGAATAGCACAACCTCGACCAATGTTAATGATCCTTAATATCTCAAATCTCTGTATCTATGATCAAGTTTTTTGTTGACGCACTAATAACTCTCATTATTAATCATTATTCAATTGAGTCGTGAAACTTTAATTTTGCTAATATTTGCAATTACACACACACGCATGAATCTTTAACATTTAAAGTGAGAAATTAGATTCAGCTGTGCGTGTGTGTGTCTCAAGATCACAACGCATTGAGACTGAAACTTTATAAACGCACAGATGACGCATAATCATTCACAGCCAAATATGTTAAACATTTAAAATGCTAAAAATGTTAGCAACTGAAAGAGCGACTTGAAACAAACTTATACTGGAAGTCATGTTGAATGATTGATGGTTCTATTCGTGCGAATTATGGAAAGAAACCTTGTGGAGAATTATAGGAGTTGCAATACAATTTGATTATGAAATCCTCTTTGCTCCAACAAAATTTTATTTATTTCAAATTCCCATCACTAAATTAATAATCAACATTGAAATTACTTTAGTTTTTCATTCATTTTCAATCAGAGCATTTAAATAGTTACAAAGTTATAATGTGTGTGTATTTAAGTGTATTGAGATAGAGGTTTGCTCTAATGGACTCATTCATATCATAATATTTGTCAGTTTTTATTTAATGAAATTGCTAATTAGTTACTGGGTTAACGGCCAAAGGCTGAACTAGGTCAAAGGCCAACTAACACTATAACCTTTTATATCGTTGAGAGATTGTGAGACTATGTATTAAATAGGCACTCACATACCTAGGATGCCTAGGAATATTAGACTAGGTATGTAATATGTGAAGTAAAATCATGTTTGGGGTGACTTGAGTTGGTAACAGCTTACTTACACAAACAATATCAAATAAAATATGCATCATGTTACATATTATAGGAAATAATAATTTAATGTATCAATTACTTGCAGGTATATTCTAACAAGTGATACGTGATTGTATATTTTAACGCTCATAAAATGATTTAAAATCAATAATTTTTGTTTAAATATATTGATACATAACATTATTGCTTGAAATTTGTATAAGAGCCAAGAGCCATGTACTATATAAAATATGAATACTGTGCATATGATATTTGAACCTACTCAAAAGCTTATATTTTAATGTCAAGTCATAAATATGCATGTGAGAAATCTCATGTGTTATAAAACGGCTTTATGACTGAGAGATTGAATGACACATTATTCTCTCACTTGCATATCGCATATCATTAGTGTGTGCATCGAGTTTTGAATCGAATGGAAATACCTACACCTACATTTACGTAAGGAACAAATAAATTGTAAGTAGGTAGGTTGATTTTATTTTGAATGAGGTATCGGATCGGATACACAAGTTTGATTGTATTGTTAGTTGGATTTAATTAGGGGAATAGAGAACATTTACTATAGTATAATTGCTGAATCGAATTTAAACCTAGATCTGAACTGCCTCTTGCTCTTGTAGCTTTGACAGTGTTTGAATTCCAATATGAAAATAGCTGTGTTGTGTATAAAAGTGTGCAGTTAGTTTTGTGTTTATGATATACGGAGTTGGGTTTTGGCTTAGAGCTGACAATAAGCTATGTCATCCTATTTATAAGTGGTTGTGTTGTAGTGCAACAAGATGTATTACGAGTCTGAGTCTCATTCTGTGACGTATAAAAAGAACTGTAGGAGCGTCGAAGAAAAAGAACGAAGTAGCGTTTGAATTGAACGTGTGTGTCTTATGTATTGATGATGTTAGTTTGAGTGAAGACAGAAAGGGATTCTTGAAGTTTCTTGATTGTTATTCGTGTTGTACAGGGAGTGTATTCGAGCTGAACAACAACGTACAACATAGCCCTGTGTTTACTGCCACACTGTTTCACTGCTATGCTGCTACAATAGCAATATAGTAATAAAATGATTATAATATGCATTGTGCTCAAGTACTTAGACTTAGAGACAGAGTTATACACAGATCACTCACGCAAGAAGACCTCATTTATAATCTTTGCCTTTGTGTGCCTCCTGTGTAAATGCTGAGAGTCTGAGAGTATAGTGTGGTGGTGGAGGCGGTATATAGTGGTGGTGGTGAGACTACAACATTCCTGTCGTTTCTTTTCTGCAATTTTATGTACATACCTATATGTAGGTAATCATATACATATTTACCGTCTAAATCCCATGTACATGCCATGTATAGGACATAACCGTACTGCCAAGCAAAAATGACAAAAAATCCACACAGGCCACCAACCAACATTTTCTTAGGGAGGGCACAGTCAATGCACTTAAATTTATGCACTTTATTTCTACGTAATTTGTCATCTTTGACAAACGCAGGAGAAATTGTAAATTTAATGGGCGGTTTTTTGCTGTTTCAGATCCTTTGATATTTAAAACTAGACATTGTGCAGGATATTGGAGAAATCGTTTTAGTAATTCAGAATGTAAACAACAACAATTTTTTATATCGTACAAATAGTTGTACAAGTTTGTAAACTTCAAGCCCCGAAAGGAATTTCATTCTAAAAAAGGATTAGCTAGCGAGAAAAAATGTATAATTAAACATTTTATTTACTCGTAAGACATTGAAATATAAGATAGATGGATACAAATAAGGTATACGTCTCAAAAAGGTGCACAACGAATTAATAAGGGAAATTAGTGAAACTATGTTTTATGAGAACTATAAGACAAATTGTGATTCTGGGTTTGTATTTAGCCGTAAATTCCCTTCAGGCTCACACGTTCCTGAGCAGGAGCAAAAACTTCATGTCGTGTTGTGTTAGTGTACACTGTACACCTACAAAGGCATTCTTAACACAAGAGAGTGGATTATCGTATGAAATAGCAGATACCTAGAAACTTTTGTGTCATGTTGATGCCGTAGGTTCTTCCGTGACACACATTCTTTGCAGTGAACAGGGAATTGAACTTAAAAGAACTTTAATAGCTCACAGAGATTTAATGTAAACTCTCATTTGTCACTGAGGTATCGAGACAAGATGTCGTCAACGCATTTTTCTACTTGACGAATTTTGAGGTTTTTTATTTCGCAGTCGTCTTAGCAAACTTTAGGTTTCCAATTTTCTCATTTCGTTGCTTATTATATTTCATCACGCAGTATTTTCCATCAAAATTCAAAAATCATCTACTGCCTCCTAACTGTATTTAACTTACAGCAATGTGCAAATTTCTGCAGTGCTTTTTATAGCTTTGAGTGTTTTGCAGTACACCATTCATTCATAATACTAATTTCCATTGTGAAAGTTGCTGTCCTCATCGGTGCATTTTTTATTAATATTCAGCTACAGCAGTGATACTCAGACTCAGAACAGCAGTAGTCGTGAACACATTTAGTGAACTATCGAGTGCTTCAACTTACAGCCAACCTTAATTAATGCTAAATCGTTGTAACTTGAATTGTGACTCCAATTATTCTTCTAATATCTACTCCAACTAATAAGTGTACTAAAAGTGGGCATTTTAATACAATTAGTAATACCACTCCATATTACTCATATAGGTTCATCTACAGTTTTAAAAGTGCAGACGGACTTTTGTGGCTAACAACCAAGTTTTGATAGAAACCATAGAAAATATTGTAGCAAAAATTAAGAAACAAACTGACAAAGTCTATCCTTTGATAAATACATCACACCTTAAATTATGGGACTGTGACTTTTGGGAAATCAGATAAGTACATTACATTGCATTGCATTATAATAAGTTCCTGCGCAATCCCAACACGTCAAGTTGAAAACCAATTAGGCACGCTTTTAATACTTTAATAGTTGCAACTACTTATGACCTGTAATCTGAGGTTGAACAATTTTTCATGTAATAAGTGAGATAACTACACCACACTAGCCTACAAAAAAGTTATACAGTTTTAAGTGGCATTAATTAATGATAAAGCAAGAACGAAAATAAAAATAGGACTTGGTAAAGGAAAATGAAATTGTTTGGTTCATGACAGAAGAAAGTAAAAAAATAAATGATTACAAGGTCAAAACCGTCAGTGACTGTATCCCGGCACGGGAATCAGAATCATCACCACAATAATCATTCAGGAAAATCTCATCATGGCGGGAGCAGCAGTAGCATGGCGACAAACGTTAACCGACAACAATATTACAAAGGAACTGCTGCTCCCCTCATATGGCCCGCGAAATTCAATCCGCCGACTCTGCTCCTGGCACAAAGATCACACCAACCCCTTCCCCCCGGGGTTCGAAAAATAGTTAACCCCGTGACAGTTAATGCCTTAATGAGTGCTTTAAATATGCGGACAAAGCCTCCACCACCTCCATCCTCCTCATCAGTGGCTCCAGGCTGCTCTTGGTCCCCTGGACCACCCGGTGGTTTAAATTGCTGCACGTGTTGCTATTGCTGTTGTGATTTACCACGAAAAACCACAAATGTTAGGAAAATCAACAACCGTAGTTCGTCCAATATTGAATGTAACAATAACATTCCTCTGAGAAACAACAGTCACGCACAGTATCATTGGACCGAAGTTGGAGATCGAGAATCTGGAGCCAAAATGAACAGGCACTTGTCTCGATCCAGAGATAAACTCTTGGATGATTATTGTTCTGACGTAAGGTTCATCTTCACAATTCCATTATATGTTTTTAATCCTCCTGCTCCTACAAAGAGACTAAGAGACTACATACAAAATCAAAGAATTACAAGTTTTGCATATTTGCATAATATTATAAGCATATTATAAGCTTATATTTTGCATAATATTATAAGCATATTATAAGCTTATATTTTGCATAAGTCATAGTATTGTATTATACTCAATTAGAGCGACGTAAAGAATTTCAATTATTGTTTGAGCAGATTAAATCATTCCAAGAAAAAATGATTTTGCTTCAATAATGCTCATATCAAAAATGTAACTTTACTTCAACAAATTGAAAACCAGTTTATTTTATCTTGTAAATTTTTTATTCAAGTTCAATTAAGGTAAATACAGATGTTTTATGTTTTTATTATCAAAAATTTGCATAGGTATTCTTGCCAATGAATTTGCAAAATTTAAAATGACTTGGTACTTTATTCAATTTGCTATTGAGGGTTTTGTTGCTGTCAATTGCTGTATAGGTACTTTTGCCGAAGTCCATGATGCATCATTACATAGCTATAGAGTGGTTTAAACTGTTTTAGAGATTCCTCTTAATATTTCAGTTAAAATTTGCAATTGCATCAAATACGTTATTATGCTGAATGATATTGGCGCGTATAAGCAGGATGTGGTGTACTAAGTACACAATGATATTTGATGTTCATGATATTTCATTACCACATTTCGTTGATCATATTATTATTTAGAATAATTTGCATTATGCAGGATTGCATTATATTATTATAGCAGATTTCTTTTTTCTGTACAGAGCAACAAATTATAATTTGATGATAAATTCAATTTTCATAGCACAATAGATTTAAAGGGAAAGTTTGTATTCAAATGACCGAATAAAATTATGCTGCGAGTAAATGCATTTGAATTTAAGACATTCTGTAAATGTTATCAAAGCGTAATTTTACACTGATGGTTTCTTCGACAACCACATTTTGCTTCAATGCAATTTAAACTGAGATACATACAAATACAAATACAACTGAGCTATAGACAAGCTACACAACTCTCCTCCAAACTACCCTCTACTACTTTCTGCAAAGCTACTACAGCATAGCACTACAATAAATAGTGGAGTCATTATTATTGACTGCTGTAATTTAATACAGAAAGAGAGTGATGCTCTCCATGCAAGTTTATTTAACATATTAAATAATTAACGTCCTTTAGCTTTGCTTCACTTCAATATTTAATTCGCAGGTACTGCGCATTACAATTACAAGGGAAGAAAAGGTGTTTACGAAATGCAGACGGAACATTACCATTGTAGTTTTAAGTGCAATTATTGTAAGTCCTTTTGTATGGTATACAAAAGGGATATAATATTATCATTGGTCTTCATAATAATATTTACAATTGTTGCTAACACATTGATTGACAGGGTACACAATAATGGTAGAGTTAATGCACAAGTCTGAATATTGAAGAGATAAATACATGCATTTTTGGACTGTTGTGTGTTAAATGATGTAGGTATGTGAGAGTGTAAAATAATATCCTGTATCATAAAATTGTACCACATTCCTGTCTCAACTGTATGTGTTAGTTATGAGCGAGCACTTTTTGTAGTAGCTAGCTTTTAAGGTTCAGGGTGACCACGTGACCTCATTTCACCGTTTTTTTCACTCATTTCGCTATAACTTTTTAACGGA
>JAQFYB010005347.1:0-14299 GCA_034694085.1 Pogonognathellus longicornis | reverse complement strand
AATGGACTCTTCTTTCCACGATGTAGTGGAAATTACAGTTTACTTTTCATGTTTTCCCTTGTTCTTTTCTGAGTGTACTTTGTGAAGCTTCCATTCGGATTTCAGCGGAAATATAGATTCAGTCTTTCAGCTTTACTCAAACTGAACTCTCTATTCACGAACTTCCACCCATGTGGGAATGGATTTTCATACTGAACTTTCTTTGCTATATTAAAATACCTGTGTTAAATCGCGTTACATGGTTGTACTTTAATATTAAGTCTTCTTGAGATACTTAGTTATACTCGTTCGTAGCGGTTTATAAACATATACTTGCTTTTCTCGGTGCCATCAGTATGTAAGGTATAAAGAGGATTTTTATGTAAGCTATTGTAGAATATCTAATTTCTGCGTTACTATTTTGTTAAAGCTCTTAACTCCCGACACCGACATGCATGGTCTCGGCTTTAGGTTTTGATAGGAAGAAATTCCAAGTATTTTGGTATATCCCCCTAATCATCGTCAGCTTTAACTATCGACTTTTTATTGACGCACCTTTAAGTTACATAATGCTACAAACATAGCTAAAACAAACCACCATTTTTCTTTTTCACCAAAGTTATATTCTCTCATTAAAATATTTACACTGATTCAGATCTGAAAGGTGCTCTTAACTATCTAACAATTGATTTAATCAGTGTACAGTCAAACATAAATTTCGACTTACTATGGCCCGAATGTATTATTTATTAACAATTTTGTGGGTATTTATTTTCTCTATAACATTTGGATGTGAAGTAACAAATATTTAAATTTAAACACACATTTAAAACCATTTGAGAACTGTTTAATTAATATTCTTCTTCAGGAAGAAAAGGGCTTTGACTTCAAACAATTTAGAGTACCAGTTCTATTGGTAAAATATTCAATTGGTTTGTATGAATTGGGTGGGCATGCAAAACGACTTCGTATATTTTGGACTCTGCAAAATGGAACTAGAGCAGCCATTAATGATGCTATAATGTCTGCTCCGTATGTGTGGCAATGTATTCTTCATTTTTATTTTTATCCTTCTTCCTACATCGCACAATATTCGGCCTCAGATATGACCCATATCCTTCCGATAAATACTTGGTGGTTTTGGAATCACTTTGTGGAACCGAAAAAAATATTTCCATCCGCTTTCTTTGAAGGATTGGACATTTCCAGAAATGAAATGTTTGTGATGCTTCTCGAAAACAAACAGGCCAGGAAGAAGGATGTGGACAAATGGATCTGCGCTGCAATAAAATTCTACATCCCTTAAAAAAATACACCTCCAGTTGAATTGCTTCTATTGATGCATAATGGAAGGAAATTTCAAATTTATAATATCGTTTATGAGGGTTTAAAATGTAAAAATGGAGGAAGCAAACAAATTTTGTTGAATGGAGTATAAACCAGAGAAAATTTGGATGAAAATTGGAAACATCAACATCAAAAATATAATAACTCTCCTACCCATAGAAAATTAGTGACTAACAATAACATGGACTTGAAAAAAATGAAGTTCGAACCAAATGGTGCAGCCATCCCATCTGCAGAATTATCGTTCAAGCGATTTCATTTAAGTCGCTATGATTTAAACTTAGCATTACTACAATCCATTATTACCAATGAAAGTTCGATTTGTATAGAGTTTGTGATATATTGCCACTCATGGGTAACCACAATTGAATTCGACAGTTCCAACTCTCTCTTTTTCGTGTTGAAGTATGATGAGCCCTTTCAATTCCTGTCATGCGATGGGCAATTAGGACAAGATCAAATTTCTTTTTGGGGCTACGTGTCGTGCTACGACACTTCATCATGGATTGCCATTCTATTGAGCTGCTCTGTAGTCAACATGTTTGTAAAGATCGTATACAAAGTTAAGAAAATAAAAGCGAATTGGTTGACCACAATATTTCACTGTCTGTTGGAGCAAGGAAACGCTACAGCTTCAAATAGCAAGAAAGTGACGTGTCTACTTTGTATGCGGAACTTGGATCTTAATGACAGTTGTTTTATCCAATGCCTACAAAGGATCGAATATCACGAAATTGTCAGCTCCATTGAAATTGAATACAATTACAAGTTTTAATCAATTGGTGGAATTTAATTTCTCTCTTTACAGCCCATTCGAGAGTAACTACAGAGGATTTCTAGATGAGGATGAAAAAATGGAAAACCATTATAAAGTGACGGAGTTCTACAACACAATAAGGGAAAGCGGACGTTTAGATAAATCTCAAAACAATGACAAAACTTCTTGGAGAAAAACTATCGAAAATATTTTTTACCGCATGACATTTCTAGAAAATTGAATAAAATCGAAAAATGAATATATATTTGGCGAAACAATTTTTGAAGGCATTTTAGGCTGCAATAAAACAGCGTATGTGGACTGGTCTGAAAATATTGACGAATTGCATTTAAGACTAAAATCATTGTATAAAGCAAAACCGGGTGTGGTTAGAAGTGAAGAAAAGGCATTGAAAAGAAATATTGGATGGGATAATAGGGGCAAAAGAAATCCCATCTTTATGCTTAGTCTGAGAGGCTTGCAACATTCGGGAATGGTTCAAATGTGGAATTCAGTGAGCAAGACGCGAGGTGTTTATCAAAGTAAATACAAATTAGCTTCTTGCCTAAAAGGGAGGAAGCAAAAGGAATTAGCATCAAGGATAATATCATTTCGATATTCTACATTTATTTTTATCTTGCTGCTATTTGCATATTTTCATTTCTGATGGAATATTTAATCAAATGTATGATTGATAGATATTCAAAGCTTATACTTGTATTGAGATTTTGGGACGTTATAGAATTTGGTATATGCAAACGTTTACACAGACGTTAAAAAGAGCGAGGATTGATTGTTTTCATTTGACTGAACAATGAGTAATTACATTACAAAATAATTTAAATCTAATCTAATAGGGTCTTAAGGTGTTTTTTTGGTAGTTACCTAAGAACTCAAAGTCTAAAGTATTTAATCTAAAGGGATTTTTTTAAATTTTGTCAATATAAAATGCCAGGATTATTTTACATTACTAAATTGTTACTTTAAATTTTAAATGTATTAGAATTTCCCTTGGTAGTGTAAATGTTTTAGGTAAAACATTCTCAAGTGTATTATTTGCTTTCTTAGGGGATGCTATATAACTTATGACAAAAATTTAAAGTTTAGTAAAAATATTTTTTGTGTTAAAATGTATCAATAATTGTTGAATGGAATTGAATTTATTTTCATCACAAAGCACTCTCAGAGTTATAAAAACAACCCACAGATCCAGCAATATGCATAATAATACATAAATTAAGTCAATGTAAATAAAAATTAAATAATTAGTTCCTTAAATTATATTATACGTTATTAATTACATTTCATTTGAAAACTCCATTTATCTTTTGCATTCAATATGTAACTTAAATACGCGTTCGCATTGCAATTAGCTCGACTATTTGATCTCTCATTCTATAAAATGTTTGTTATATTAATTAGCCATATTGTTTATTTTTATTGGTCCTACGTGTATAATTTTTACAAATGCATCCGAAAACTATACACATTTGAACGAAAGCACTTTATTGGTAGGTGAATTGTATCACGGTTACTATTACCCCTTGTATTTAAACGAATCAAAGCAGATATTTTGATTAACCACCAATTCGGGCTCATCCCCGCTGGCAGACGTCTGGACCCGAAGTCCAAAAATCCGAAGCCCCTCTACCCGAAGATACCCAAGGTCGTATAATATTATAAATAGAAAATCAATAAGTTTAATAGTAATCTGTTGCAATCAAGTGGGCTTCAATATAAAACGGAGGCAATGTAAGCCCTTGCCTATAAGACCAATGACACGAATGTAATTTATTAGCCGCCGAAGGGAAGATGACAAGGAGTCTCAAGTACCTTTATTGAAACTTGCGAAGGACTAAGGGGCTATTTTACACATATTACACAATTATTGTTAATACTAAAAGTTCAGGGAACAAGTAATATTTTAGGGACGCTTTGAATCGTTTTACCTAGGTTCAGCCGAAAAATGAGAGCCAATCAAGGCTGTATTTAGGGGTCCAAATAGTTTACATCGAAATCGGAAAATCAGGTTGGTTTCAAGTTTCAATTTTATTAAAGTGTCTAAATTCTTTCAGCATTACAGAATAATCTTTGATTTCCACAAACTGACACTGCCACTGTTTACAAAAAAATCCCTAAAATTTTTGACATATTTGATACATATTAAATTGATTTCGGATTCAAATACATAGCTTAATGTTTTCGCGCGATAACGGACCTATTTGTGGACTGTTTTGGTATATTGCCACTACCGAGATGGAATCCTAAATACGGTATTGGAGACAAAGTTATTTTTAAATCGGCATTAAAACCTTTAAAATTGTAAATATTAGGCTTCACAAAATAGGCTGAGGGCCGAATTATGAGTGGGTTGTAATACTCAAATAATCATGTCACTTTTTATTGAATGAAAACGCTGGACGCCGCAGACACGATTGAAATTTCTCATTTCAAAGCGAAGTTAAATAGAAAAGTTTCAACGTGAGCAATAAATTGTAATAATAATTTTTTTAAATTTTTGAACAAATATTGTAGCTAATATAGTAGTGTATGCCCGTTGAAGGAAATTCCAGTGAATATCGGTCAATTTTAATAGGTATTTAACTGCATAATTGAATAATTTTTTATTTTTATCTAGTGTAAACTGAGATATAACAGGGGTAGTTTGGACCCGTAAAACCAGTATGTAGATCCGCCACTGCTTGAAGTTCCAACAAACAAAACCCAAATTATTTTTATAGGTTTAACCCTACCGCCGGGATACATACATATATATATATGGGGTTGGGATCGACGCCTGAAAGTTATGGTGTCGGGTTGGAATTGGATTTAAAAATCTATTATATTTGGGGTTCAACTGCTGGGGAATAATTTTGGAGGCAAACATGCAAATTGAGTTCTCGTCGCACAAAGAACTTCAGGCTGAAATACATGGGATATCATGAGACATAGAGTAAAATCATAGAAAATTGTACTTTAAAACACATTGAGAATGGGGCAATGAGAATATTTCCAATATGAACGGCGTAAACTCAGCCTTAAGGTGCTTTTTCTGAATGAGTTCGAATTATATGTAGTGACAATCCTTCCAAAGTAATAAACATTTTTTTACACGTGGTACATGCATGACATTTTTCTTTATGGTGTATTTTTTGGTGTTGATTCCGACCTGTGACTGAAGAAAAAGAACGTTCACAGAAACGACACTTATAAGGTTTTTCTCTCGTATGAATTCTCATGTGGTCGCGCAGATGGCTACTACCCGTGAAATATGCCGAGCACATTGAACATTTGTGAGACTTTTCACCTGCGTGGACGGCAATGTGATTTAAAAGATTTCTATGGCAAGTAAATTGTTGGGTACACAGATTACATTGGAGTGGTTTCTTCCCTGTGTGAATCATTATGTGCATTTGCAGTGCTCTGTGTAGATAGGCATTACACATATTAGTATGATTCATGCTATCTTGTATTAATTTGAATGGTGCCTTTAGAATGTCCTTCACCTTAGGATGTATGAAATGCAAGTATAAGTTCTGTCCTTGTATGCGTGAATAAAGTCAGTATGTACAGAGATTCCAGACTTAGCTGATGTCTCCAAAAGTCTCTTACTCATTTGGTGTAGTGCTAACGCATAAACCTTAGCTCAGGTCATACCAACCATTTAGCACGAACATCACATGGTGGCTGGTGTCAAAGGTCCCAGTGACTATCCCAATACGCCCACCGAATTTTATTTGTTGCCTCAGTGAACAGATAACTTTTCATTTCGAGTACAAAACCATTTACGTCATGGCTACTTCCACTCCGATTCAGTGTCCGGAGCAGTTTAGTTTCATAAGCGCCGAGTGGCCCAAATGGCGACGTCGTTTTGAAAGGTACTACAGTGTTTCTGGCCTTGCTGCTAAAACTGACGAAGAACAAGCCAATACTCTTGTTTATCTCATGGGTGACAAAGCAGATGATATTGTACTCTCTCTTTCAATTACTACTGCTGAAAAGAAGAAATACTCCAAACTCATGGAAGCCTTTGAAAAGTATTTCATCATACGACGCAATGTAATTTACGAGCGTGCTAAGTTCAAGCTACGGGTGCAACTGGAAGGTGAATCTGTGGACGATTTCATCACATCCTTACATGCTCTAGTTGAACACTGTGCTTACCAAAATCTTCAAGATGAAATGGTTCGCGACAGAATTGTTGTTGGTGTACGCGATCGTAAGCTATCCGAGAAACTCCAACTAGACAACGCTCTGACTCTCAAGAAAGCTGTCGACATGACCCGAAATTACGAATCAGTTCGGAGTCAGCAAGACGACCTCCGCAGCGAGAAGTCTTCACCAAATGTCGACAGTGTGCAGAAAAAGACGGCGAGGGCAAGGAACGAACGTCAGAGGGCTCAAGCCAGTGGGCCCAAGTCGTCTAATCATAAAGAAAAATCTAATCCTTCTGATCGGAAATTAGAGAGCAAACCGTGTCCATGGTGTGGAGGTTCTAATCCCCATCCCCGCGACAAATGTCCAGCAAAGGATCAATCCTGCAACAAATGCGACAAACCAGGTCATTACGCCCTCGTGTGCCGAGGCAAGAAAATCATACGAGCGGTCAATATTGACTCTCATTTCATTGGAACAGTACAGAATTCTGATAGTGAGGATCGTCCCTGGACAGCCACTATTTCTGTAGCGGGTGTTCCAATCAACTTTAAACTAGATTGTGGTGCCGATGTGACTTGTCTTCCCGCATCACTGTCTTCTAAGTTTAAACATTTGGTTAAATCGACTACCCAAGTGCTTCGTGGTCCAGCCAATATGAAATTGCCTACCACAGGTGAAATGTGCGTGAACTTAGCTTTGAATTCTATGCAGCTGACCGAAACTGTATATTTTGTTGGAAATTTGACGGTACCCCTGCTCAGTCGACGCTCTTGCAAATCTATGAAACTGATTACGTGTGTCAATTCCGTGTCCACATCTCAATCCAGTGTGCACCCTGAACGGGAATTTCCCAAGTTATTCAGTGGTTTAGGAAAGTTGGACATGCAGCATGTTATTAGATTGAGGGACGGTGCACGTCCAGTCTCAGTGTATGTGCCCAGGCGAGTTCCCATCCCACTCATGGGGAAACTCAAGACACAACTCGACGAGATGGTTCTGATGGATGTCATCACTCCCGTCGACGAACCGACCGAATGGTGTTCCCCCATGGTCATTGTTCAAAAGAATAACAGAAAACTTCGTCTGTGTGTTGACTTGACTGAAGTTAACAAACATGTATTGAGAGAAATACATCCCATGGCAGCAGTAGACTACTCTCTTGGTCTCCTTGGCGGAGCAAAATACAAGTCGAAATTAGATGGAAGCAATGCATTCTGGCAGATTCCTCTTGACGAAGCTTCACAGCTACTCACGACCTTTATCACTCCATTTGGTCGTTTTTGCTTCCGTCGACTTCCCTACGGCATCTCTTCTGCCCCCGAAGTTTTTCAAAAACGAATGAGTCAGATACTCAGTGGAATTTCAGGTGTTATTTGTCACATGGACGATATACTGATTGGGGGTGCTACACTCCAAGAGCACGACGAACGCTTACGTCAAGTGTTGCAAAGACTCCTAGATGCAGGAATGACTTTGAACCGCTCTAAGTGTGTGTTTTGTGTGACAAAGCTGAACTTTCTTGGGCACGTCATCGATGAAGATGTCATTCGCCCTGATGAAGGCAAGGTTGCAGCTATCACAAAAATGCTTCCCCCTACCAATGTCTCAGAAGTTCACAGATTTCTTGGATTGGCCAATTATCTTGGCCGTTTTGTTCCTAATTTCGCCAATGTAGCGGCGCCTCTGTACGACCTGTTAAAGGCGAAGACAGCTTTCGTATGGGGCCCTTTACAGCAAACTTCGTTTGAAAACTTAAAAACAATTGTGTCCAGTTCTCCTGCGCTCGTAATGTTTGATGAGAAGAAGACTACCCGTGTTTCCACCGATGCCTCTTCTTATGGTCTTGGGGCAGTACTCCAGCAAAAACAGAAGGACGGTGCTCTCCGTCCGGTAGCATTTGCTTCGCGAACATTATCTGTGGCAGAGAAACGCTATGGACAAATTGAGAAAGAAGCTTTAGCCTTTACTTGGGCGGGCTTGTGAGCGTTTCAAAGACTTTCTAACCGGTCTCGCGTTCGAGATTGAGACCGACCATAAGCCTTTGGTGCCAATTTTCTCTACAAAACCTCTCGACGACCTCACCCCCTGACTACAACGCTTTCGCTTACGTATGATGAGGTTTTCATACGTCATCTTTTACACTCCCGGCAAGAATTTGGTCGTGGCCGATGCGTTATCACGCAGCCCCTTATCCGAAATTGGCGACGGAGAAATCGAAGAAGAGACAGCAGCCTATGTTGACATGGTAATTTTATCTTTGCCAGCTACAGATGCCAGGCTACAAGAAATTATGAAACAGCAACAATCAGATCCTATTTTGATCAAAATAGCTGAATACAGTGCTGAAGGATGGCCTGCAAACAAAAAGCAGTTACATTCATCATGTTCCGAATTTTGGGCTTTGCGACACGAGATCTGTGTGCAAAATGGACTTCTTATGCGTGGCAGCAGAATCATCATCCCCAAAATTATGCAAACAGATATCTTGGCCAGGCTCCATAGTGGCCACCAGGGTATAACCAAATGCCGTGCCCGAGCCCGCGAGTCAGTTTGGTGGCCAGGAATCTCAACACAAATCGAGGACTCCGTTCGGAAATGTCTCATTTGTGTCAAAGAATCTTCAAGTAGACACGAACCTTTTCTCCCTACAGACTTTCATGAACGCCCTTGGCAGAAAGTCGCAATGGATTTATTCCATTACTCTGGAAAGTGCTATTTACTTGTCACAGATTTCTACTCCAGATATCCAGAGGTTGCTTTACTCAGCAACCAAACATCAGCATGTGTTATCACACATTGCAAATCCATTTTCTCCCGTCATGGAATCCCAGAAACCGTCCTCAGCGATAATGGTCCCCAATTTCAAACCATTTTCGGCTCCGAGTTTGCAAGCTTTGCAAAGGAATACGCCTTCAGACACATCACTTCCAGTCCGCGCTACCCCCAAAGTAACGGGTTCGCTGAAGCAAGTGTGAAGATTGTTAAGCAAAGCCTAAAGAAAAACTCCGACCCGTATCTGGGGCTTCTCGAGTATCGTGCAACACCATTAGCCAACGGCTACAGCCCTGCAGAATTGCTGATGGGCCGACGGATTCGCTCCACTCTCCCCATTCTCCCCGACAGTCTTCAACCTAAGGAAGTTCCCGTCGAAGAGCTGCAGAGGAAGGAGAACGCAAGGATCAATAAACAGAAAATGAACTATGACCGCCGCCACGGTGTCAGTCAGAAATCGGATCCTGAGGAGGGAGAGACAGTATGGATTCGCGATTTGAAACAGTGGGGAACGCTGAAGAAAGCTACATCCCAACCCCGCTCGTTCATAATCACCACACCACGAGGCGAAGTGAGACGCAATCGATTTCATCTCGCCAGAGGCAGAACTAAGGATCTTCCAACTGAAGCCTATGAATGCGAAGATGACCTTCCAGTAGAAGCGGAGGAAGAAGCAGACACTCCACCACAACCTAGTGGAAGAAGACGCGTACATGCGGCGCCTAGAAAGCCAGCAAACGGCAACCCGCCGCCACCATCTACAAGGCCAAGACGAGCTCCAAAACCTGTAGACAGACTCCACTACTCTCAACTCGGGAAACCAAGCGTTTAGCTCGAAGGGGAGATGTGTAGATAGGCATTACACATATTAGTATGATTCATGCTATCTTGTATTAATTTGAATGGTGCCTTTAGAATGTCCTTCACCTTAGGATGTATGAAATGCAAGTATAAGTTCTGTCCTTGTATGCGTGAATAAAGTCAGTATGTACAGAGATTCCAGACTTAGCTGATGTCTCCAAAAGTCTCTTACTCATTTGGTGTAGTGCTAACGCATAAACCTTAGCTCAGGTCATATCAACCATTTAGCACGAACATCACATGCTCGCCTGGTTGTAAAACAATTTGTGCAAATATCACAAGTGATCGGTTTTCCCCCGTGTGAGTTCTTGTGTGGTTTTGTAGATCTTTCATGGTATAAAATGCATGGTCGCAAAAGTTGCACACGTGACGCTTTCCAATCAAGTGAATTTGTCTTGTGTTTAAATCTATTAGCATCGGTAGTATATCCTTTCCCACAAAGCGAACATTTGTACGGAATTTTCTTATTATTGTGCGATTGAATATGGTCTTGGAGGAATGAAACTGATGCAAATTTGGTTTCACAGAATATACATCGAAACTCATTTGGTCCAATAAAGTGGGCTTTGTCAATGTGTTGCTGAATATATTTCTTTGCAGGAAATTTTAAATCGCAAAAACTACATTGGTATTCGTAGTGATTTGGATGTAACTTAAACTTATGTTGATCGAGTGAACGTTTATATTTGAACTGTTTTGGGCATTCTTCACATTTGTACGCCTTTACCCTGTGTGAATTCTCATATGATTTATTAAACTACTTGCAGAGGGATACTGTTTCGTGCACATTGAACAATTGTACGACCTTTTATGAAAAGTTTTAATGTGTTTAGGCGTAGCAAATGTCTTGGAGCAGATGTCACATTTGTAAGGTTTTTCACCAGTGTGATTCAAAATGTGTTTATATAAGCTCGACGTATTGTAATAACTTTTCTCACAAAACGAACAAGTGTATTGTTTCTCCTTCCTATGGTGTCTCACAACATGGTAATGTAGTGCACCCGAATATCTAAATTTTTCTGGACAAAGTTTACATTTGATTGGTTTTTCTCCAGTATGCCTTCTTTTATGACATTTAAGATGACTGGAAGTTGCAAACTGCTTGGAGCACACCAAACACTTGAAAGGTTTCTCTCCCGTGTGAGATCGAACGTGAACTATCACATCCTTTTGGCTGAAGAAATCTTTGCTGCATATGGAACACTTCGATTTTTCTTTATTGTGCACCCTCCTAACGTGTACATTAAGATGGTAGGAGTCTCTAAATTTGCGTTCACACGTAGAACATTCAAATGATTTTTCTCCTGTATGACTTCTCATATGGATATTATAACGAAATTTGTTTTTATACGATTTTGTACAGTGCGAACAAGTGAAACGTGTTTGCACTTGAGGGATTCGTTTTACAGGTACTAGAATTCCTTCATTTGAATTTGTTCCATTCTGATTATCATTGATTAAATCCAATTTTTCTATTTTGAGAATCGGAAAACGAAAGTATAAACGAACATTTTGCAGATTTAATTTGCTTAGTCGAACGCTGCATTTTCTGTAAATGAAAAATACAATTTTTCTAGTTAAATGTTGTAATCTGTTAAATGCGGTATTGACTCTGTCATTTAAATCTTTTTCTTAAAGTATTTTTTACATGCAGCATTTGCCCAGATCCTGCTTTTTATCAGTGAAATCGAAACTAATGACGTCACACCCATACCTAAAATTTCACATGAGACAATGTAGGGAGTGAGCCATTATGTTCTTTTATTACTTCTTAACAATTGCGCATTGAGCCAGCTATGGCATGTTACACTTACACATATTACAGAATAATTGTTAATAATAATAAGTTAAAGGTCACTTCTTAGGGAGTATAGGCCCTAAGTCAAACATTGAAAAAAATGGTTTAAAAAGGCTTGGAGAAGATACATTAATTTGTCTAAGCGTGTCCGTTCCGAAAATTGTTTAAAGGGGTGTGACCAGTAAGAACTGTATATTGACTTGTTTAGTTTAGAAATGATATTTGATATTGTACTTGTCTTTACATTACTTCAATAACTCAGGCAAATTCGCTGCATAAGTGTGCAGCTAAATCCAAAATGGAGCCTACATTTTTAAACCATAAATCTAAAAATATTAATCGCCCACTTCGATGCAGAGTTTGACACGGGCTATCACCTCCTGGTTCTAACGCCAAATTTTATGAACCGGCCCCTCGAAAAACGTGGGACCGGCGGTCCCGGGAAGGGAAGGGCTTCCCCTCCTGGGACCGCCGGTCCGGGAAGGAAAAGACATTTTTTGCCGGGAAGGAGCCAAAAAAGTTGGAGTTTGTAAAAATTACGTTTGTTAAAAGTATACTTCCTACTTGTAATAATCAAAACATTATTAGCACAAAGATTTTATAACGCTGGATTGCCGGGAAATCGGGAAGATTTTTCAACCTGGGACCGGCGGTCCCGGGAAATCGGGAAGATTTGCTTCCCGGGAAGCGGGAAGGCATTTCCCCGGTCCCGGGAAGCTTGGAGATTTCGGAGGCCCGATATTGACCCTCCTCACTAAAATCGATTATTTCCATTTCCTTATCGAACTCGATTCTTTGCATTGTCCCACATACATCCAATTCTCTTTTTTACATTTTCCTCAATATACCGACTTCGATTTTTGTGTATGTAATATTTCTTTGTATCAATAGTCATAATTCCCCAATTGGCTAATTTCCGTAATATAGTCAATCAACCTAATTCGGATATTTTTGTTTATAATCCTATATGTAAGAGTTAATTCGTTTATTTTTTTTATATGGTCCCAAATATAAAAATATAATTAGATTATTTGTAAATGTAACCCTAATTAAAATTCGTTTATTTCTGCTGTATACCCCTAAATATATATATTACAAATAACATAATTACATTTTAGTGGGTGGAACCATATAAATAAAAGAAGAATTATATATAATATATATTATAATTGGTTTGTTGTATGTTTTAGGCAACCTTAAACTAAAGAAACATTTTATATTTTATTTGAAATACATGCTCAGAATGTATTCGAACATTTTTTGTTTTAAGCACTCACATGTCAAAACATTGGCATATTTATTTTCTGTAATTCACACTTGCTTTGCGTAGTCATATGTTATGTATCTGTTGGATATTAGCTACCTTCTTAATATTTTTTTCTTAACCTGATTAAAAATGTTTTCCTTTGTTCCGGAAGTGTAGTTGCATTTGCTTGGTTGGTAACAAAATGCTGAAATTTTCAAATCGAAAATAAACCATTTATTGTCAGTCCGAATCGTTCGCCCATTTGAAAAAAACAGACAGATAAAACATTATTGATTGCATATTATATTTGTCTTTTATTAATTTTATATATTATAAGTTTAAAAGCAACAAAATATTATATTCTTACGTTTATGTGCTTAAGATGCATTTTTATAAAAATTAGATATAATTGTTGTATAACCAATAACTTTAGACGTTATAATTCAAGTCATTTCTTATAGGTAAAGACCCACATAATTGTATTTTAAGTGGCGTTGCAATATTTTTTGACTTATTTATTTGCTCAATGATTATTTATGTGACCATTTATTGAGTTATTTTGTTAATTGTGATCCCCTTGTTTAGTGTATACTTATACGCTGTAAATAAAATAAATAATAATAATAAATAATAATAATAGAATATTTATAGGTATTTTACTTGGAAGCAGGTGAACTTAAAAATGTTATGGAGGGAACAAGTGTTTGTTTCAGTCAGACCATTGGATCAACAAATTAGTAGCCTGAGGCTGCTAGCCTCAGGCTTGGAGAATAACAAGCAGTCTCAAGTATAAACCGCTTGGAAACTTGCGATAGAAATGGGCTGTAAGGTAAGGAGTAAGGGGCCTAAGAACTTGTATACATGGTTGTAGGAATTAATAAAACCTGTAATATTGTCATAATGTTTCGCTTTATCCCCCTCCAACAGTTAGACGTGGATGCGCCCATGTCTGATCGATTTTCAGCTTTATAAGGAAATGGAGTCTAGGAACTCAAAAGATCTTGTTTTTAAATCAGTTTTAGTACCTACTAAAGACGTCGAAATTGAGAAATTACATTCCACTATGCCATACCCTAATGTATATTGTATATACCCTGATTCTTCTGCTGAGAGTTTAACCAACATTAAGTGTTACATTTTTCAACCATAAGATTTTCTTTGTGGTTCGTTGTTTGGAGTTGATATCTAATCGAGGTTCAAATAAAAAACACTTACAAAAATTACATTGATACGGCTTAGAGGCTTCGGGAACACTAAAGATTTAAAGCTTTTCGAGCATATAGAGCACTTCAAGTTTCAACCGTTTTCCTCCTGTGGACGGCGTTGTGACTGACAATCATAGGCGTAGCCAGGGGAGGCAAGGAGGGCAATTGCCCCCCCC
>JAQFYB010005346.1:0-14299 GCA_034694085.1 Pogonognathellus longicornis | reverse complement strand
TCAATTTTATTTTGGACACCTTTTTAAATTTCCCACACAAATGACGTCAAACCCCGCCTCAACAACATGCCCTATACAGGCGCTGCATTTTTTTAAGGCATGTGCTGGAATGGGACATAGATCTCTATTTATTTAAAACACTATAATACGGGTTATAATTGAGTGATTATTCTCAAAAAGGTTATAACCAGCATGCTTAAACTTAACAAGAAATGCCAACTTTAGCTCTAGGCCTCCGTCTGTGCTTACAGAATTGTAAACAGTCAAAGGTCAACAAAAAGACAATGTTTAACCCATAATTGCCTGATATAGTGAACTCACTAAGAAATGTACAAAATGTAACCAGAACATTAAAAAATAACCCCAGAAGACTTATAAAATGACCCAAGATGGTTATAAATTGACCCCAAATGGTTATAAGATGACCCCAGATAGTTACAAAATGATCCTAGATGGTTATAAAATGACCCAGATTATGAAGGCCTGTGCCAATATTCTGGAACCGTTTTATAAGGTTTAGGTATCATTGATACCGCCCTGTGGTTATTTGGTAACCAGCTGGGATTAGGTAAGGTCTCAATGCATATATTATGCATTTGTAAGGTGTGGAAGAAGTGGTACCTTTGTACTAATGTCAGTACTTCAAGGTTTAAAGCTTTCGGTTTGCTAATACAAAGTCTGAGAACTGAGATAACAGAGGGACGTTAGCGTTGGTTGGGCCACCGAGAGAATGATTTGAGGAGGGACATTTAAAATAGTCCATATTGGGACACAATAACAATAACGACATACTGAGCATCAAAGACAATTAGCATGCATTGTGGCTGCCACAACAAATCTGGTAGGACAATGGTTTTCCTGTCCATTTTAAAAGGGTGCCTTATTTTTGTTCCTCGAGTGGACTGGTGTGACCGTCATTGCTACATATTTAAAGTGTTGCTACATATTTTTCATATTTAAAGCGTTTGCCTTTCCGGTCGGTGTGTTGTGGACTGCACATCGCCATGTCTCGATTTTGTTTCTGTTCTGTCTGATCTGAATGAAGGCTTCTTCCTCAGCCCAGCCATAAAACATTTTCAGCCTCATTCCACTCTCTCCATTCTTCACCCCAATCTTCTCTTAAGCCATGTTCTGATCGCCATGATAAACCAAACAGTTTAGGACAGGTTGTCCTAAATCAAATCGTATGATAACGAAATTAGCATTAGACAACATGATCATTTCCACTGAAAATGTTAGGTTTGGAAGGAACTGGCATGGACCAAAATATCCCAAGCATTTTACATGCAAATTGTACATATTTGGTGGAAATGATGTTGCGTAAACTAGAACTACAGCGGCATCTAGCTGAACATCAAAAATCACATTCTCAAAGTCCATAGGTATAGAGAGTTCTAATTCTATTGGATATTTCAAATTCCGCGCCTTTACGTGATTATTTATGCGCAGTGTATACATGATTGTAATGAACAAGCTGGAAAAGTAGAAATGAATGAAGTAGTACTTTGGTTTTAACCGCTTATACCTGTTTAGGCTGCTTTGGTCTCAACAAAATATATCTGGTGGAAATGCAATGCAACAGATTTTATGATTCGACCATTTCGTACTCGACGTTTTGGTTGATACCAAAGTGTTCGAACCTAACACGTGCAGTGAGAATGGGTGGTTGGATGAGCTAAATGGTTCGCACGAAATGGTATACCTAAGCTGGTTTATTGACTATGCACGTTAAGCAGGCGGTGAGAACACGGCTTTACCTTCCACAATTCAACACTCACACACTGCTCAAAGGAACAGACCTAAAATATTGTACTTCATTTTAGGTCTCTGTGCCTGTCCTTTCTTTCACTTCAGTTGTACTCAATAGTCCTCTTCTCTCCTCTTCCTCCACACTCTCCGCTTTGCTCACTTTTGTTCTCCTCTCCTTCCTCTCCTTTCCTCTCCTACCATTATTTCCATTAGTCGCTGTTTCCTTCTATAATGTTATGCCATGCTCCACCACCACCGGCTACTTTTTATCCGCCAATACTTATTACAGCCACCTCAGTTCAATCTCCAACGAATATTACACTCTCAACCATATACCAACTCCATCAAATCTTATAGCTGCTAGTATAATCCAATCAGACTATCTCCGATACATTAAGATATGGCTAACTATTTTTGAGTACCTATATTTATAGTAGACAAATTCCTAGAATGATTGAAGCTATTAATGATCAACTATTTAAGAACTGTATAGAGATCCAATAGTCGCTACCTCTTACGAGTGATGAGAAGATACAGGAACGCAAAGTACTGAGAAGGGATCAAGTACCTACTAGAGATGAGAGATTTTAAGAATTTCAGAAACCGGACCGAACCGGAAACTTTTATTTTATACTAGAACCAGAATCGAACCGGTGTTTAGAAAAATTATACACGGGATCCATACTAAAATTTAATTGTCAGAAGCTAAAAATGGTAATATGGATTAATTTTGTTAGACATTCTTGGTCACTTGGTCCTAGGGTCGTTCATAGTAATAATATAATACTAGTTCAAAAGTTGAAGAACGGTACAGGAACCAAAAGATCAAGAACCATACCCGAACCGGAACCGCCGGACCGAACCGGCACCGGTTCCGGTTAACCCAACCGTTGCCCATCTCTAGTACCTAGAGTACCCACTCATTGCATATCGGGAGTCAGTAGTGTATAGGTACGTTGGGAGCTCTTAACATTTCCCTTACACCCTAACACAAAGAAACAACAGACTCTCTATTATACCGTAAATATTCTAACACATAAGTGCCCCACTTCTATTTACTGAAACTATAATTTGCCCCACATACACTGGCGTAACCAGGGGGAGTAAGGAGTCATTACCCCCCCCCCCCCCCGAAATCCGTTGATTTTTGTCAAGGTGCATAAGAGACTACACAAACTCCAGGTGCTGAAAAGTAGGACTTTTACACTGAGATTCGCAAAATAGATTTTGGTACACTCGAGGACCTTGACTACGGTTTTTTGGAAAAAATGTTTTATTTAAACGAGTTTATAGGTATATAAATATTTCACAAGAGGAGAGTGAAATTGTTTGGCGGTGGCACATGCACGCACAGTGGAAATCGCATTTTTTGGAGGATGAGAGAATATTAATGCAAACTGTAAATATTTATTACAAATGAGTTATGGATGTTGGAGAATGATATTGATACAGTGCGATTCCGAACGTGGCTCATCTCCGTGTAACTTCGTGGGTCAAAGACAAAAAACATTATCCCAAATCATTCATACTTTTTTTTTCATTTATTGCCGTTCCATTTCAAAAACTTTCTACCATTACCCTAACGCTTTATTCCTGACTATTTCCCGTTTTGCTGCGTCCTGGACACAATGACTGCAACACAAAACTAATAATAACACGTCATCATTATCATAGACTGGAACTTAATGTGGTCCGTGTTGTCGCCTCAACTGTTGAAGTATATTGAGGCAAGTGAGGGTGCCTGATTCATGACATGAGTCCTCTTGTTATTAGAGCAAGTAATAGCGTTAACATTGAATTTAAAAGAGGATTTATTTTGGATGTGGTTGTACAATTTGTAGATTGTCGGTGTAGAGTGTAGAATTTTCGGAATTGCTGTGAGGCATGAGGTGTTTGTGTAGGTGGGAATAACGTATCGTATTTAAGGCTGTGTAAAGGAAGGAGTACTGATTGTGAGGCCGGGACTGGGAGTGAGGTTGTTTGGACGGTATTGGACGTACTCCTGTAAAGGGTTGTATATAAAACCGTTGGAATGAGGCCAACCGGAAGGGAAAACGTAACTGGAGAATAGGGACGTAGTTAATGTAGTGTGTCGAGCAGTGCCCAAAGCACTGGACAAAGCAAACCATCCACACAGAACAAATAACACTCTCCTTCCAAATTTTAGTCTCCAAAAACATTCTTCCCTTTCCCCGTCACTCCATCATCCGAAGTCACTCATCCTACACCTTTCCCCATTCTCTACTCACTTTCTGTGCCTACACCTAAAACACTATGTCCCTATACCATATCTCTGCAATCCACTCGCATCTTGTGTTTAACAACTTCCTAATACGAGTACTGATACGAATACTGATCTACCATTGTAAAAGCTTGTCTTATATTTCTATCAGTTTTCCGTTTTCTCCAGTAGTAATGTCTTCAGGTAGGCGGCCTGGAGCTGAGCGCAGCACATATCAAACCTGCTTCATCTGCCACAACGTCACCATCAAAAATGTCCTAATATTCCTTCCTCACGAAACCAATATAGGAGCCTTTACATCCGAAGTACTATTGACTGGTCCTATTATACAATATAACGCTATTCCAATTTTTTTAACTAATACTGTACAATACTTAAAGTACCTGAGCCCCTAACTCCCATCCTAACAAGGCACGAGGACAACGACAATATAAACATACAATATTTCTTATTACATGTTATCATAATAATATGGTCACATAAAATAACACAGCTATAGCGTAACACAAAATAATGTACCAGCAAAAAACATAACCCAAGATCAGTTTCTATTATAAAGTAATCTTACAATTCACATTCACATCTAACAGATTGACAAAACAAAAATTTAATGCAACTCTACATAACATTATACTATAAAATATTATATCTTACACTCTGTAATATACGTGTGAAGGTCACTTGCCACATCGAATAAATCATAGCACACCATACAGTACCTACACTACTAGACGTATTAGCGCTAATTATCACAAGGGTCTTTCTGAACTACGGGAAATATTGTAATTTCTATAATATTAATACAGGGTAGTTGAAAAACCCTTGAAATGCTAGTACATCATGAGCAACTAGAAACTAATGCTTTGCTGGTAGGTAACACGTGTTAGTGTGGATGCGTTTGGACGGAGAAAGGTGTGGTAATCTATTATCGTGTAGATACACATATACAGATATTATTACATCATTGATACACTGAAATGTTATTAGTGCACAGACGATTGGGTGATTGTGATATGTTGAGTTGAGAAATGGAAATCGTTTGTTTGGCGAATTTAAGTGAAGCCGACAGACAGTACGTATCGAGGACATCCAGAAGAAGAGACTTAAATACACGACTTCGGATGTTGCCCAACTTAGGATCTCTCTCTCTCTCATGCGGGAATTTATCGTCAATTTTTTAGTTGTTCATGTATTCGGTAATTTATAGTTCAATAATAGACAAACTCTTGCGATGAAAAGAGCAAAAATAAAAAGCAGAGCTCAGAAAAGTTCAAAAGGAAACAATTAGTAGAGGTTGATAACAAGAAGTTAGCCATTGTAGTTTGTATTTTTTGGATTAAAACCTCAACCTCTTGTAAATTGGCAAGAAGAAGTTGTTAATACAGGAAATTCTTAACGCAGAGTCAATTATAATATATTATTCCTTTTATTCCTGACAATATTAAAATTGTGAGCAGCACTCCTTTAGATATTTAAATTCATTGATTTAAATGAATATGACAGTAAATTCCCGAATGTAGAAACTGCTTTGCGAATAATATTGACGCTACCAGGGAATGCTGCTGCCAATGGACGCTCCTTCTCAAAGCTGAAATTAATTACAAACTATCTCAGAGGAAAAACTAGATTCATTGATGATTATTTATATTTGAAATGGAATAAAATTAAACTATTAAAGCAACAGAATTCCAGTTATTTTCTTATATATTATATTATTAAAATTTCAGAGGGGCCCAAAGCAGTTTTGTGGGGTAGGGGCCCCAAAATGTACGGTTAGGCACAGATCCAAACTAACAAACACAAGACACAACCTTTTGGCTCCCACCCATGCCTTTTTTACAAAAAATTCGCTTCTCCATTCTTATCTGTCCAATTTACTTGGGCCACGAAATTCTAAAATATTGTGGACACACAAAACACTGTATAGTGACTTCATCATCGTTTGAGCGGTTTTCAGAAGAATATTTGCAAATGGGATAAATAATTGGCCCAATCCAATCACAATCCCACCTTTTCACCCGATTTTTAAATCATGTACTTTATCGCTTTCGAAAACGTGTCATACTTGAGAAAGATCAGAGTTCATATTTCTTCGAAATGCACGCACGAGATACAAAAATGTCTGATTTCGTTATTTTCTGGACTGGGTTTGCTGCTGTTACCTAAATGTGTATAGTTGGAATGTGATTCTATGATTTACGGACACAGGTTGGACATGGACAAAGGTAATAATATTATTTGAGAACAAGAGATATGCCAGTACACTCTGTCTGCACAGACACACGTGCGTGCTTTGAGTTTGTGAATTGGAGTAATTTCTAGCAGGCCATATTTATAAATGTGTGTGGATGAAGAAAGTGGAGAGGCGAATAGGAAGGCGTGTTGTGAGCGAAAGTAGAAAATGGATACAATGTTGAATGTTGAGGAATGATCGGAGTTAAGAGAGGAAGAAAGTTGTGTTTTATTTTATTTGAAGCTGTTTCATGGTTCTCCTCCTGATCCTGCAAAGCAGAGAAGGCCAAGGAGTCAGGGATGCAATTTGTCCAAATTTCCTAGGGACCCGTCGGCGATTTCCTAGTGGGGGCGAGGTAGTCCGCTTCAAATTTCCTGGGGACCCTGAATCCCGAAATCCAAACCACGCCCCTTGAGGGGGCGTGGCTTGGGATATTTTCTAGGGTTTCCTAAAATCGAGCCTGGATTTCCTAGAATTTCTCACATTTCCTATTGGGGGGAGGGTCTCGGCCAGATTTCCTAGGGACCTAGGGTCCCTAGGTCCCGAAAAAATTCCATCCCTGCAAGGAGTCTTTCATTTTTAAATATTTCCCTCTGTTGGACTCCCGTGTTGTTTTGGAGTCAGTGAAACAGATGAGAAAGTATTTATACATGACCTGTGGCCCATCTCCAGCTTCTCCTCTCCATTTCGTCCGGTCCGCCACATAATTCCATTTCTACAACAATCGATTTCCCCGCATTCCTCTCCATCCCGCGTCACTCTCCCAACACACTCCAGTCACTGCACATCACTTCTAGTCCACTACACACACCCACACTCCTCTAATATACACCAACACGCTGTACGCTGACCCCGATGTCAGCCTTCGTCTATCTTTATTTTATATGGGATCCTAATTACAAATATTACAATCCAATATGATATCCATCTGCTACCAGCATTCCACCCCACATCCGCCACAAATCAATAGACCATACATGTAAATGGACAAGTTTCAAGGTTTCCAATTTCTCATTACTTAATTATTGCTTCGTCCAGTCTGGTTTATCTGCATTTATTGGCTCAAAACTGTTGGTGTTGTTGTTGGACTTGCTAAAAACGAGGATTAAGTTTGACACAGAAAATATATTATGAAAGATAAGTATAGGTTGGAGTTGGAAAGTTGAATTCCTGCAGAATGGAAAGAATTGTTGGTTTTAGAGTAGATGGATGAGCCACAGAGTCATTCCGTGTATAAGAAAAATAATGTTTCTCAGTTACCCGCAGCAATGAACCTTCCTGAACTCCTGAACTCACTCAGAATAACTTTTGTGTTTGTACTAAAGAGAGAAACAGATTCCACAGAAGATTATCACTAGCACTATCACTAGACACCAGGCGCGTAGCCAGGAATATAAGTTGGGGGGGGGGATGCACATCAGGGTTGTTTATAAAAATGATTTTTGGTAGGGCGAAATTCGAATATGAATCCATAATACGTTGTAGTGCATTTAATTCGGTCAAAACTGACTTAAAATCATCAAATTCGCGCGTTGCGCGAAATTTTTTCCTAGTTTTTGAGCTTTCTTGGCAAAATTACATGCGTTTTTAGATATTCTGGGGGGCACGTGCACGTGCACCCTGTGCACCCCCCTTGGCTACGCACCTGCTAGACACACTCCTTGTATTATAGTCTTCCGTACAAATTTTGATTTGCTGAAGTTTCCGAATCCAACTTCACACAGCAAACCAAAGAAAAAGAAAACCAATAATAATTAGAGCTGCTCACCAAAGTTTTTCCCTTTGGTGCATGCACTGCATCAGAATAGGGGTATTCAAATTCTTTACATTTTGATTATCCATTATGTTATTGATTGTTTGTGGAACCAAACAGGTGCATAATCAGTCAAAAAGTAGCTCTATAGCTACTTTTCTACTTCTCTTTCGCGCCTGCTTTAATGTAATATTTTAATGTAATAGTTTAATGTAAGATGGTGTTTATTTGGCGTTGTTTACAGATCAAAGTTTACATATGTCAAGGTTGGGAGATCAATTCTATTTTGTAGTGATGAGACCTAAAGACAATAAAAACGAAACTTGAAACTTGAAACTTAAATGGTTTCTCCGGAACGGAGAATAAATTTTTATTTTCCATTCTGGAGAAATGATTTAATTAGTAAAATTGTCAAATGGGACATAGCAGTGAATTATCCAGAAGTGAGAAGTAAGCATTGACAAGAATTTGAATATTCCTATTGTCTTCCCTTCCTGGGTTTCCAGGATTCTTTTTCTTTTGTTTGTCTCATATGGTAACCAGTATAACTGCTACGCTCAAAATGGCAACAAAATGCTGAAGACTAAGAATACGTTTTTTTAACTTTCGATTGTCAATTTTAAAATAAAAAGTAATAACATACCATTAAAATAAAATAAGCCACTGTATTTAGTTTTGTTAATCGCCAGAATTTTTGTAAGTGTAAATACATCTATTACTTTCCTTGGAAATACCTCACAATTCTCCATTAATATTAACTACATTGGAGCACTGCACGCCAAGCCCGTATTCAGGGGGTGGGCAAACGAGCAATTGCCTCCCCCGAAATCCCAAAAAAAGAAGTTATTTTGCCCTGAAAGAGCAAAATAACTTCTTTTTGTGCATTTTGCCCTCCCCGAATGATATTTTGCCATCCCCGAAATCGGTTTCTGAATACGGCCATGCTGCACGCATTGTATGAACTATGTTTAATATTATTATTCTAGAAATGGAATAGAGAAAAGGATCATTCTAATATTAAAATTTTGGCCAATCCATTTCTTGTCAATCGATTGCATTCTGAATCTGCGGAGGAGGAATTTTATTACATTTATCACTGTTATATTGCACAAGAATGAAGTAAATGAATGGTGTAGACTAAGTGAAGCTTCGTGTTATGATTTGCACTGCGCACAGCAGCATGTCTATTTTATTTTATTGCATTTGCATGAATAATATCATGACTAGGGATCGGCGAAATATTTTTTCAAACCTCAAATATGTACCTAATACTGATATAATAAAAATAAAATGATTTGTACTAGATGAAGTTAGCTCATAAAAATAACCTTTAAAAGTTAGCTTATTTCGTAAATAATTTGGGAAAACCAACCAAAAACATGTAATACAATTAAAATTAATTCGAAAACAAATTAATCTCTTTAAAAGCAACAAAATTCAATTCCAAATAAGTAATACAATTCAAATAAAATTTAATGAATTGCAAACGCTGCGTGTATATTTATAGTTCCATTAGATTACAAAATTATTGCATTGTTTCAAACTGCATATTAAAAAAAAATTATCAATATTTTCCATACGAGTCAGTGACTACGTTTTGCAAAAATATTTTATAAGCTAAATACACATTCAACTTTTACGTACTCAGGGATCGTTGGGAAAACAAGCTATTTGATGCGGAGATAGGGGTGTGTTAAATTGAGAAACTTTTGCCTCTTTATCAATAAGACTAATCCCTATATCTCTGATATAGTGATTATATTTTTAAAGTTATGATTTTTGTTGAGTAATTTTGTATTTTTTTGAATATAATCGATCCGTTTTCCCACTTTGCAGCAATTCAGTCTACCTTCCACGCTAAATCTTCGGTTTTCTAGTCGGCCTTCCAAAAATGTTTCTAATTTTTCTATTGATTGCCAATCCTGGAGGTGAAGTGAGCGGATATATGACAATTTTTTGTCATATGTTGTGATGCATGTGATTACTCATTGCATTTGCATTGGTTTGTGTAAGCTATCTACTACATCAGCAGAGAATGATAGGTACTGTTAAACATACGTGTCGCCAGGATTTGGTTTCGGAGGAGGCAAACTCCCAATATTAGGTACAAATGTGCTAATTAGCTCAAAAAATTGAGCTAATTTGGGCCAAAGTAAACCATAAATGCATATAAATAGCGCGTAGCCTCAAAATTTTTACTAATTTGTGTACTTTTACGGTCCATATTTTATAAGCAAAAATTTGTAATAAATAACATTATTTTTTAAAATCCCGAAATATGTAAAAAATATGTATATTTTAAAAAAGTTTGAAATATTTAAAAAAAATTAAGTAGCCCTTATTCATCTCTATTTGTCGCAAAACAAATAAATACAAAGTTTGAAAGCTTTAGGAGTACACTGAACCAATATAAAAATAAATATATTGCCGATCCTGCGATCCTTGATCATGACATAAGATTAATGATAGGTTTTAATTTTTGTTTATCTTGGGAAGCCGACTAAAAATAAGCAGAGCATAGAAAAAGGAATATATATACAGAATATACGCCAAGCCCCATCTTACAACTTTGTGAGTGAATTGGGCTAGTTGATCTGATTGGCGCTCAATGGGTATCATAGTCGATCTGATTGGCGCTCGACTGATTACTCACTCGACAAACGTTGAGCTGCGGCTTGGCATTCTGTTGTATATAGTAGAGATGTTGATGGAGTCGACTTTTCTCAACCCTGACCCCAAGCTTATTTTTGAATCCCATAGTAAGATTACCATAGTAATAGTAATGAGTGTCTCTAGCTCTATCAAACTACTCTTGCATATAGTTTCTAAAATAAATTGTGAATTATTCAACCCCAAACAAACATTTCAAATCCCACCCCAACCCTACTCCATACTTTTGAGGTATCGACCCTAACCCCATATAAACCCCAGGGTTGGGGTTAACCACGGGGTTGGGGTTGACATCTCTAGTATATATACAACTGCTATAATATTCTTTTTAAGCAGAATAATGAAAATGCTGTAAATATTGGGAGGGAGATAGAGTGAAGAAAAAGGGTTTGAGATTGAAGGAGGACTAATGGAAATGAGTTTGTTCACCTGTGCAAAGTACAAGACTGGTGTTGCATAAATCTGGGATTACATTATTTCCCTTGTGGATTTGCTACGATTCTTAGGAAAGACGGTTGCAGAAGAAAAAATATATCACAAATATTAGGAGCATTGAGAATTCATGGAAAGTGTGTCTGGGATTTGTTGGAATAATATTAGAAACTGATTGTAGCTAAGAGCAATAAAAGAGTGGAGGCAGAAGAAACCCGCCATTGAGTAGGGCTAGGATTAGCAGCCGAAGAACGAACGAGTTTGCTCTGCGCTTAAACTTTTATTTGTCTAAGCTTTTAAGCCCACAGCGTCTGGCGCTGCTTACACACTGATATCGACAACACAGATTATAATTCCCAAACGAATTATTAATAATAATATTTCTATTTAATTCCATTCCCAAACCAACTACATTTTGAGCAGTTAGAGTTAGAATGATGATACTGGAAAGCAGGAGAAGAAAATATGGTGCATCAGGGCAACACAAACAACCATACCCGACTTACCTGTCTTGCCTCCTCCTATAATTCAGCAATCAATCAGCTTAATCCACACTCGGGTATTAATAAATATGATTCTATGTGGCTACAATAATTCAACCATACTAAGACTTTTCTACAACGCTAAAATGTACAACAGCAAATAAAAAATTCAAAAGTTTTAATATTTTCGGACTTTTTGTCGCATGCACCAAACAACAAGCCGGCTTTTTAAAAAATACGATCTTTTATTACAAATTCCTTATTTTAACCGTAAAAGTTCACAATATGGAGAAAATTTTCGCGCAACGCGCGAATTTTATGCATTTTAGATAGATTGTATTAGCCATTAGCCACTTCCCTATCAAGCCAGCAATACAATATGTGTGGATGATAATATTAGAGGGAACTGTAAAAAATACTAACACCAGCCGCAGCCCCATAGTGTTCTGTTCGCTCATTGCTGTTGTTCATAGACTTTATTTTGTATTTACTTTTAGTTATGACTCGAACTGCAAATACAAGGCAGATCGATCACACTGACGTCAAGTCGGGCTCACAGTGTGTCTAACTAAGTCTATAACAATATTTAATGCAACACGCTAGGATGTTTTGTCATCGAGTGCACAGTAAATACTTTCAAGTAATTAAATATCTGCCTGCATGAGATTCATCTTCGTCTGCAATAAAAAAACTCCGATTTTATCCACCCAACCATTTACATTAGCAGCCCATAATATTTCATCAATCTTACGAAGCTCAATCTTACGAAGAGCAAAGCTTGGGAAAGCTTTGCGACAGTTTGGGAAAGCTATACATTCCTGTTACACTTGGAGCATGGAATATCGTTCACCAGCTTTGTTGGCTTTTGTATTTTGAAATCTTCAAATTAAAGTTATGCTGCAGAGTAAAAATTCTGTGTAGTGTGTTACGCTGTTCTAAACTATTATAAGTTTGCAAAATGCTTGAGACTGTGAAATTAATCTGAACAACCATGCAAGGGGCATGAGGTTGAAAATGGTGGGGAGGGAGAGGTGACATTTGTGAGGTGGCATTCTGTTGTGAAGAAGGCGCGAGTGTGGAGGTGGACTAAGGAAATATTGACGTGTAAGGACGGGGCAGAGATAAATATAATTTTGCATGATAAAGAGTTGTAGGGGCATGGAGGTGTCGTTTGTGCAGACATTGAGGTACTAGACGTAGAGAAGAATGGACGTTGTGCGATGGCCATGGCGTCACAGTAAGCGGAAGCAAGGAAAAATGGGAAAGGGGAAAAGAAGTGTCGGCTCTCGGCTGTGTCTTCTCTCGGCTGTGTCGGCTGTGTGTGTCTGGTGCTGTGTGGTGTGTGGAGTGGAAGAAGAAGGTGGAGAAAGAAGCGGCAGCTGCGAAGAACAATCAGACGCTTCTCTTCCTTTCTTCTTTCTTCTTTTCTCCTTCCTCTTTCTTCTTTTCTCCTTCCTCTTTCTTCTTTTCTCCTTCCTCTTTCTTCTTTTCTCCACACTCATCATCCTCTTCCTTTCATTAAAAACTTTTTCCCTCTCCCTCTAATTTAATGCCAACTTAGTTTTACAAGCTTAACACAAAGGCAGAGAATAGCAGTCAAGTCACCTGCACATCGCAATTCGCAACTCCAACCTTCTCAATTCGCTTTTAACCCGGAACACTATCTCTCTTACCCACTTGCTCAATGCTCAAGTACAAAAACTCTGTGCGTTGTCTTCACACGCCGATCCTCTGTCTTCTACTTTCTTCATTCTTCCTAGCCACAATTGATGGCCGCCATTACTTAGATAGAACTACAACAGATAAATAATATTCCCAGTAGTGCTACTCAAAAATTGACTGCGGGGCATTTATTTAACTGTAATGGTAAAACAAGTTGAAAGTTAACCAGAGATTGTCAAAATAATTTAAATTAATAATAATTTTGAAAAAAGAAGTATACTCAGGAAAATGACGTAGCTATTTTGGTATACTTTGTTTTTATATATGCGGTTTCAAAACTGCTAGAAGGAGGTATATATAAAAGTGCATAAACCTATTTGAAAGTTTTCAATAATTAAACGTCAACTAAAACAGTAAAGGGTACAATCAATTTTTTAATATTTTGAGTTTGTTGGTGCATTTATTACGCATCCTTGATGAAATCTTAAGTTTTGTTGTGTTCTTTCTTAGAGTGGAGTGGGAGTAGCATGAGTGGGATTGCCGAGTGGAGTGCTGTTACCATGTTCCATCTATGACTCTACCAGCACTAATAATAGAGATAATGATAATGTCCAACCTTTGTATGTAAGATTGTAAGAACACCCATACCCACACTCATTCTCAGCCTAGTTTAAGCAACTCGCATTCAATTGTTCGCCCAATGTTTCAACCTTTATATTTAACTTTAATCGAAATTAATTTTAAACGATTTATTTGTGTGTAGATCTACACAGAAATAAATCGTTCAACTTATACATTTATCAATAATTCTGGTTTGGCCAGAAAAATTAATTGTAAAATGTTTGTGAATTGACATTCTGCCCAGTAACGTTGTTTTTCTAAACGCATTCTCTTTGGTGGCTTCAATTAATGCAAATGGAGTTATTGCATACTCTGAACATGTGTTCATTGTGCTACATAATGTACAGCACAGCACCGAAACGTGAATAGAGAAACCCACGCACTATGGGAAATCCTGCGTTGAAAGTGATATTAAATCCCTGCAGTAATATACAAGGGATTCGCGGTACACCATA
>JAQFYB010005345.1:0-14300 GCA_034694085.1 Pogonognathellus longicornis | reverse complement strand
CAACAGGACATTCTCCGCTTTTTAGCATCTTCAGATTCTCAACTTATTGCGCATTCTTTGAATACAAATTTTAAGCACTTTCCTGTTTCTTCTAAGGAGTCCCTTGAGTTGCTGGAGCTTTGGTTGTTGGATGACAATAATAGCTCAACACTAGTGGGTCTAATTTAATATTATATTGTTCGTATATTATATTATATTTTTTAAACATTTTCTTCCAACTGCGTTTAAATTTTTCTGTTTCTTTACAGATTGTTTGCCTATCAAAGGTGGGAGGAGCGACCGCAGCGCTAAAAGTGAACAATATTTTAAGCAAACTTATTTCTCATGAATTTGCGAAAAACATTCGCCTGACGGGAAAATCTGGTAAATTGGAGTTTCGAAATCTAAAAGTCAAAAACATCGTCCGTGGTAATTCAAGTTTTCCAATCACAACTTATAAACAGATCCATACAATCTGATATAATATAGTCAAATATTTGTTTTAGCTGCTGTGCAAATTACAGAAAAGAATGCTACTGACACGCAAATCGACTCGTGGATAGGAAAGTGGTTTCGTGGAGTAGAAGATCGAAAAGGTGGCAGAAAGGTTCGCTCGTCAAAGAAAGGTTCTGAAAACAATTCAAACTGCAATGCATAGAACAACTAAACAGCGAAGAGTTTTAAAAGCCGTAAGCCGTCATTTATCAACTATTCGTAAGCAAGATGGACAATTAAATGTGTATGATATACAAAAACCAAATGTCTCACTTCAGAGTATCGATTTAAGTACAAATATAGTTAATGAGGAAGATGATGTTGTAGATAGCAGACAAGGAGAACTGTTGTATTGTAACTCTAATGAGACAACTCCTGACACTTCTGACTTACGTTATACTATTGCTAAATGGGCTATTGACCACAACGTAACCCATTTTGCTACCAGAGATATTCTTTCTATCTTAAATACCAATTTTCCAAACATTAATTTACCGAAAGATCCACGCACGTTGCTTAAAACTCCAAAAAATATAGTCATAGAGGAAATTGGGACTGGTAATATATATTATGTAGGTATATATCGCAATATTTTGGAAAGAGCCAAATCAGGCTTTAGAAGCAGCAAATGTCCTAAGTTAGTCAGATATAGTGATATTTCTAATCTTTTGTGTTTAAGCATTGGGGTTGATGGGGTTCCGCTATCAAAGAGTGGTAATGACCAATTTTGGCCAATAATAGGCATATTGGACAATTGTGTAAATAATACACCGTTTTTAATTTCATTATATTACGGCAAAACTAAACCAAGTAGTGTAAATGATTTCTTTTTCAAATTTGTCGATGAAATGAAGCAGTTAGAACAGGAAGGAATAATATTAAATGGAGTAAGATTCCAATTACGAATTAGCCGTATCACAGCTGACGCTCCGGCCAGAAGTTTTCTAAAATGTTCGGCAACTCACAATGCTTATTACGGTTGCGACAAATGTATACAGAAGGGTAAATGGAAAAAGAAAGTTTTTTATCCAGTAAAAGAAAACTATATTTTGAGAACGGACGAAGACTTTGCCTCCAAGTCACAGGAGAAGCATCACACTGGTGCTTCTCCTTTAGACCAACTAGATATCGGTTTAGTCAGTCAGGTGCCACTGGACTATATGCACCTAGTTTGTTTAGGCGTTACTCGAAAGTTGGTAAAAACTTGGATGATTGGTGAATTAAAACACCGGTTTTCAAAAAGGCAAAAAGATGTGGTTACTCAAAAATTATTAAGCTTTAAAATTAAATTTCCGTTGGAGTTTTCCCGAAGACCTAGATCTATAAAAGAATTTTCACATTGGAAGGCAACCGAATATAGAACATTTCTCTTGTATACTGGCCCTGCTGCATTAAAAGGAGTATTAGAGGATAACAAATATAACCATTTCCTACTTTTGCACACTGCTATATACATTTTGACTTCTAAACTTGCTAATAATTCACAGTGGATAAATTTTGCGCAAAATCTTTTACACTCCTTTGTTAAGCTTGTTCCCGTTTTATATGACAAAACATTTCTGACTTACAACATGCATTGTTTACAACACTTAACATTAGACGTAAAAGTATATGGCCCCTTAGACAATTTTAGCGCATTTCCCTTTGAATCATACATGCAGAAATTAAAAAGAATGGTAAGAACAAATAACAATTATTTGACTCAGGTAGTAAATCGTCTTTCCGAAATAGAATCGATCAATGATATTATTAGTAATAATCTACAAATTTCTGACACAGGGTTGCGCTTTTCGAAAAATAAGAAACATTCGTATATTATTTGTAACAATATACGTTATAGCAGTCGAGACGGAAATAACTGTGTCATACTAAAATCAGGTAGAGTATGCACTATTTTTAAAATTGAATATGTAGATTTTGTCTATCATATTCATTTTCGATATTTTAAAGAAATCATTGCAATTGAAGGTTACCCATGCAACAGTTCTCTTTTGCAGATTTATTTATGTTCTAAACTATCTCGGGTCCAAGTTACTAATTTTAATGATATATATACCAAATGTGTTTTATTAGATTGGAATAATGAATCAAAAATATGTATTCCCATGAATAATGTGTAAAAATTGATTGAATAATAATTAATTGTTGTTTGAAAAATAATAGCACGCGTAATTATTACTGCATTAGATGAATAAAATAATGTACTGGCACGATGTCTGTAGTATATTGGCATATTGATATAGGCTACTCAATACGGGGCCGTCATTGGCAAAAGTACAACTGGACCAGCACCGGTGATACGACGGCAATGCCAGTGTTAACTGTGTAATGTATTGACCCAGTACTGGTTGGTCGCTGCTCTGCAGTAAACGCCCGACACTGGGTCTGTGTGCAAAACATATATGCCGCCGTTGTATAAATGCCAATATAGGGCCAGTGAATCGCCGTTGTTAAATGTTCATCGGGTAGTACATCACATTCGGCACTCCAATAAAGTTTTACAACTACTAATTTTCCCCTGTAATAGAATCTATATACATTTGTATATACCTATAGGTATTCATGCATATTTAGTGTAATACGATGTCGTACGATATATAATGCATTCATTTTGTATCTGACCTGGACCTCTGCATGTATTTTCTGTGAATAATATGCTCAGTAAACTTGTCGCAAGTCGCAACTTGTCCAACATACTTTAGACGTAACAAGGATTTCACTGTATGTTAAGCATACCCATTATGTTACCGTGTGCGTTACTAAATAGAAATGGCTTGTCTCATTCTACTCTACAATGCAATAAAATGAAATTCACAGTCTACTGTGTAGAGTCTAGCTGCCCTGCTAAAGAAGAGACCATTTTTATAGTTGAACAGACTACTTAAACCTCTGATATTGTTAAAAGAATCAATACTTCCGCTTCTAGAGGTCATTTTTAAACGAAATAACATTTATTTGACTAGCTTTTGATAAATTGATTATCTTCTTCAGTCTTGTTCTTGTCTTGTTCAATGATGGTTGTAGTATTTAAGCGTGTCAAATTGAACAAATGTTATTTCGTTTAAAAATGACCACTGGAAGCAGAAGTATTGATTCTTTTAAGACACCATTTTGCTTAAATTTGTATTAAAGATCAAACACATTATGCAGTATAGTATTTCGATTTCAATGTAAGTATTGAAACATGAAATATGATTTTTTCAAATTGTGTATTTACTAAGAAATAGCACAAAAGTATATTATGCACATTTCATTCGCACAATTTACATACACACACCAAGGTGAATATACATGGCAAAATCAATTTAAACACATAATTACAAAATATATAGCTATACCTTAGCTATGCCAATACAGTGTTTGCTCAATTCATTTACGTAGATATTGTAATAAGCAGCTTTACTTTTCATTGCTACTGAACATTTAACACAAAGAAACCTATGTAGTATGAGATATGAAGATATGATACTGTTATGTTGTTTCTACTAATTGTCACTACAGATTCCAAAAGCTTTTCTGACAGTTCATCATTCCTTCGTTGCTTACTACATGAGAGCATGAGACATGACTTATTTGAGTAACAACTTACACTACAACTCATATTCAAATGAGGATATTAACTTGACAGAAGAGAAATGTTACTTAGATATTTATACTAGCTGCTCAGGCTAATAAACATTCACATTACTACACATTAGACTTGTAGGTATTTGCCTGTAATATATTATATTCTATAATAAATTGCTGAAAGCAAAACTAACAACAAGATACGCATTGTTTATGGCTTATACAGCTTTTCTCTGCTATGCGTAAAACTGCAAGGAATAGGTACATGTGCCTATACTTTGCAGTATATATGTATGTAAGTATTATGCTTTACTATACAAGGAGCCTATCTATGCTGGCCTTAACGGGAAGAAGTGGTTGACGGGTCATTAAAGAGATGATGTTATGAAAAGCGCAGTAGCATCTCATCCACTTAAAATAATAGGTAAAGCATTGTGTGATACTTACAATAAATATTGTCCATCAACATAATAACTATAACCATCCATGCATGCCATTTTGACAGAGCCTATGCAAAACTTACGTTCAGGAGATATTTCATTGCAAATGGCTTCTCTATTGAAACTGAAATCGCTCCATTTGTAAGTATTAATGTAGTGCAGTGCTAAAGAAGAATCCACCTTAAGCTACACTTTGTATTATATTATGAACAAGTTTCAAATTTCGTTTTCAGTCTGTTTAGAAAGCAAGAATGAAAACTGATAGTTTTCTCTGGTGACTTCATTAAAGACTTTTGCTTTCACAATATGAAAGTGTAAACCCTTATAAACACTATAAAGATAAGACTAAAATATAAATATAGGTAGAACTGAAATATTTTATCCTCTGGCTGGCTAAATAATGACTAGATCAGAGTCACCATTAAATTCAAGGCGACTAAAACATTCATGGTACATATAATAAATCCAAAGAAGCAATCTATTATTTGTTACTATCAATAGTATGTTCATCTTTTGGAAAGATCAATAATTGTATAGTTTAATTTTTTCAAAGCCTAATTATTGTGTTGATTTTAATTTCGTCATTACGTCTGAATATTCGTATTTACTGCACTAGTTATGTCATATAAAACAATCAATTCAATTAATGGATTATGGCTAGAGCTGATTAACGATGTATCGTTAAGCGTTAGCGATACGATGAACTAACGATACGATGAGTTAACGATACGATGAACAACGATACGATGAGCTAACGATATTTTTGAGTACAACTTGTATTCAAAAATATAATTGACCTATATCGGGAGGCCTTGTACCTTCATTTAACCAACCAACTTGTAATTTATTTACGTAGCTAAAGTTTACTATGATGTAGTTACATCAAAACCCTTAGTTATAATCTGCACAAGAGGAAAATCCCTTACTAGTCAAAATGATAGAATTAGGAAAATACCATTTTTATTGCAATGTATCATGTGTACTATTCACTATATACCCGTATACATGTTGACATTATGTTCACATACATTTTTAGTAAAGGTGCCTTCCCCATTATAATAGCAAACAAGGAGGCATCATTATTTTGTTTCTTTCTCAACATAATTATCAACTTTTCAAACGAACTACGCATAGAAAATTAACGTAATATTATTATCTTATCTGTGGCATTAGCTATTGAATGTGGCACATATTATTATCATTATTATTATGAATGAATGTAACATGCGTACAGTTTTTCTGCATATTTGCTAATCTACTTAATTTCAAGGGGTAAAGTTTTGATTCAGTCATAATAAATTAATACATTAATCGAAACGACTAATTTGGTAGAATTTATAACATTATAATTTACAGCTACAAACGGACTAATAATGATGTTCTATCAATTTCACGACTCACTTATTTGGATGTGTAGGTAATAATTTAATAATGCACATACTTAAGTAAGATTTCTGAATCAGACTAATATTTTGTCACTCTGTTGCGGTAATCTTTATCTTTACCCCATGCAAAGCTTACATTACATAGTTAACAAATATACCATGCAAATACATGTAGTTTAGAAAATATATATACACACGTTTAAAGATGTATACCAGACATAGGCATTATATTTTTAACAACGTTTGATTGCATACAATGCCTATAAATGACGACTTCAAATTACCTGGTTAAAGCTAGGAACTATGAATAACTAGGTACTTTAAAATGGCCACACTTACGTTCATCCGAATCGAACGATTCCATGGTTGAGTTGGGAAAATTTAAAGATGAGTTAAAATGGTTTTAGAGCAATGGAATTTAAACCACTTATTTTTCAACAGCAATATCACTTGCTCATGTGTGTAAGTATAAATAACTTTTTCTGGGAACAATTATAATAATATAGTCATTTAGTCATTTCAAATGTCCCTATAACACTATACACTGTTCAAAGGTTGCATTGCAACTACCGTAACTCACTATTTCTATTTTGTATCTTAAATAGTTAATACAGTTTTTAATGGCTCTGTGTCAGAGTTGGAAATGACACCCAGAGCTTATTATCGTAATTATAGGTTAGTTTTTTTTAATAATTTGATTAAAGATATCACCGATTTCAGGTACAATTTATTTCACATCACTACTGTCAAGTGCCGTGCCAAGTATATATCATTGTGGAAAAAGTCACTATGTGAGCAAAGAAAGCGAAATGTGTGATGTAAACCAGACAAGAGCAAAAGTATCACTAAAGCTTCTCTAAATTCGTTTACTTGAGTTAGGAAACGGTCATGGCAGCAGCGGCAGATGTACCAGTAAACCGAATTCGGAAGCTCACCAGCATATTACATAGACTTAAGTTATAGCTAACGTTAAGAGAAGTGGAAGATACTTCTTACTTATACACATGCAATATTAGCAACAGCAAGTCATGCTCAGTCACTTTGATAATAATATATGGCCGTGTTAGCTAGAGCTGCCACAGATATTCAAGACAAAAGTATTTTAACGCAATATGATTAAAGAGCGTCAGAGACGCAACTGAATACATAAAGGCCGGAGTGTGAGTGGGATGATGACAAAAGGCTCAACTCTCGTATTCTCATTGTCAGTTGACATGTTTTATAGTCAAATAAAGAAAGGAATTTACTTTATTTGACTAATCAAGTTACAGTAATTTAATTTCGATATGGCAAAATTGCCACACACCTTTATACTTTGCGTTTTCAACTCTTTATTTTATCTGTTTTGTCTCAGGAGGCAAACAATTTTACACACTTTCGCATGAGTATGGTTTACAATTATAATAAAAGATCTCTGGAGATGATTTCATTAAGAAACAAACTTAAAATGACCTTCACGAGAAGTTTATATAGCTACTAGCTACCACATCAGATTCTAATGGGCTATGTTATACACTTTCATCTTACACATTTTATATTTAGGCTTTAGGCTTTTTCTTGCACGAATCGAATATTATAACGGTGACCTTTACCATTATACTTTACGCAATAAAAACTGCGAGATATTATTAAACCGAAGTTCTAGGACGCAATGAAAATATTTCAGTGTTAAATACAGCTATTTCGTTACCCATACCTAATTTTTACTAGATTAATAAATAATTACGTGCTTCATAAAAGTACTTGTGTGCATACAAATAGTACTAAACAAATGCATAAAACAGCATTAATAAATACTTCATTCAAATAATTCTTTTTAAAGTGCCTTTGGCTTGGCTTTAATTTACGAATTCTAACCAGTCTTACTGTCAACAGAGCTATTACAGCTTTTAATGGTGTGTGGCCGAGTATATAAACTACTTTGTAAAAGCCAAATAATTCACACATAGATTGCAGAAAATCTCAACTGAGTTTCCTAGCTCTAAGAAAAATTAGAAATCAGGAAATATTTTTATAATCTGGTTTTGATACACATTCATGACCTATCATCATTAAATTCTTAAGATTTTTGATACACTGTACTCTGTAGAAAATGAAGTATGTACGGGCACTGACAATTATCATATTCTGCTGTATATTGAAACTACTTTTGGCTAATTTGTCATTGGAGTTTGGACAAAATTTGCTACAAAATGTAAGATTATTGCTGTCATACAAGTACAATATTGGCACATTGGCAGTATCAGTTTGTCCGTTGTCATTCTACGTGTTCCGCATTCTTAAGTTTATTATTTTATAATAAAGATATTAAAAATTTTTTCAGTGTGTGCCCACTGGATTCCCTTGTGTTCCAAACATATTGTCAACTTCTGGTAGCTGTTGCAGCGGATTTTGCTCAATCAGAAAAGGATGGGTTAATGGCTTCTGTGAAAACGTGGTTTAATATGCAGTTTTTTCCTCAGAGAATATAAATTGAAAAAGTACCCTACTACTGTATTTAATATAAGGGTATATGGCAAATGATCTAAAAATTAATTACCATCCTCGTGTACTTAACATTTCTAAAGATTATCTCTTATCTATGGGCTATGTGGAAACACCTAGGGTATCATTGGTATAATCCTGAAAACAATATCGATTATTTCAATTAACAATGTATTATATTATTAGTAATATGTCTTATATCTTAAGGGAATTTAGCTGTAAGAAATTCAAGGTAAAACCAATAATTATTAGGAGATGGTCTATACACTTCCTACCTAATCTATAAGTAACGATACGTCACAACTTTATAATTCAGTAATACTTCACTGTTTTCTTACTTACATTTGTATTGTAGTTATGTATATGGTTTATGAATGTAGCAAGTAGTAATTAGTAATACAAGTGTTTCACTTCATTGTACTTACATAGTTACCTCTTAGAATACTTTTAGTTGGGTAGGCTAGGCAGGTATTATATTGCCACTCTAATTAGCAATTAGAAATGCATCCTTTTACTAATGGAAATGAGAAGAATAATCTCATTTTAGATTCGAGAGAAGAACTGCGTAGATTGCCATTATCCTTTTTCTTCTTACATCATTATACTTCTCTTCATCACAGATCCTTCAATTACAACCAAACTTCCAGTTTCTCATCAAGACAATTGTATTAAGATCTAACAATTTCATAACGAGACAGAAATCCCACTTTCACAATGTCAAAACTGACTTTCATAATAAGCTGCACATTTTCCCTGCTCCTAGTTTGCAATTTATTGCAAGTTTGCTCCGCTCTTCAAAGTGTAAGTTCTTTTATTATAGTAGTCTCGACATCAAATCTTTCATTAGTGTTTGTAAGAGAGTCACTTGATTATTCTGAATCAAAATCATATTCAAAGTCTAATTACAAAATTTGTGTTTACATTGCAGTGCATATCCAGTAGGCAAACTTGTGTACCAAGTGATGGACTAAAAGGAAATTGCTGTTATGGATATTGCGCCTCTTATGACGGAGTGTATGGGATTTGTCCGTAATTAGCAACGTTTGCATGTCAGGATTAAAGACAAGAAATTTTAAACACCGTGATTAGGTGCACGTTGGTACCTTTAGTGTTGTTTACTGTCTATGCACATGTATTTTACCTAAAATTACATACTATACTACAATTTTGTAAAGATTGACAATATTTTATAACAGTGTATATAGTGTATAATGTCTCATATTAAAAACATTCTTGGGCTGGTACCAGTGCAGTCTTTATACACACAGAGTAATTATAATTGCAGTAGTTAACCTATTTGTTGTTATCGCTGCTAGTACATACAATTAGGTAGGTAAAGTGAGTTTTGGAAAATCCTAACGTATTTCTATGCATTGTACGTAGGTATAATCTTCGGCCTTTTTTACTGAGACCCGACTTTCTAATCTTTACCTTCAATTAAGATTTCCTAGAAACACACACTGATTTACTACATTGGTTTTCCAGTAGTATTCCTTTTATAAAAGACAAGGTGACACGAAGTAGTATTTTCTAGATTGCAGTCGAAGGCTTTGGGGGAAATTATATTCATACTACGTATTTCCATTGCTAAAGAATAAATATTGTTTACTTCAACATACAATTTGAAATTGTTAACTACCTAATTGTACTTTGGTTACATCGTTAGTTAGTACTTGATTTAAATTGATAAATACCTACTTATTGTGCCTACATATATTATGTTACTAGTAAGGGTTTGTGATTAGTGATTGGTGACTTGACTGTTGGCGACGATGTAAAATATTATTGATTATTGCCAATTAAATGTAACTGAATACTTGTCTGTGTCTGTATGTAAACTTTTATCTGATTTCGATTATTTCGGCCTTTAGCTTTGCATAATATGTATTGTACATGAATTTGGAATAACTCATAGCAATACTCACATCTAGGGTAAAGTCCACTCACATCTACTAAAATGGTTTCGAGTGAAGGAGCAGTATTCATACATAAAGGAAAAACTAAATTTTCGAAGTATTATCGTATACCAATTAATAAGTACGTTACACGTTAATAATTGTGCAATATACCTAGATTTTAATTGACACATTGCTAATTAAACTGAAAACCTCGACTAGAGTTTATCACCAATTATTTTCTTGTATTAAATTGGAAACCTGAGTTATCACATTAAGTAAAATAACTAAAATGACTAATGCAAACCTAAGAATTCTGGTAGTCTCACCCATTCATTCTTTCTTAGGCATTCATTGAGTATTCTAAACATGTCTCTTGTAGTCTGCTGGCTAATGTTATTGGAATTCAAGGTTATTGTCAGCAAGCATAAACTTTAATAACAGAGGATTTTTAGTGGTTAGTAAGCTACAAATACATTATTTGAGACTATTATAAGAGTGATGATGTTCACCTCTATTACATACTACTCAATGTTTACCACCACTGTCTCCTACTTACGTAGACAATTAGATAGTAAAGTCTTTGAATACACAAAAACCACACGCAAGTTCATTTCATTAAAAATAAATAGTGTTTGTGCCACACGGTCCTTTGATGACTAAACGACAACCCTAAAAACATCTAACCAAAAATGCGAATGTATTTAAGTGTATGACTCTTGCAGACAGAGTTTGATAACAACACAAGGCAAAATCAACCGTTTCTTGTTGCAGGATAAAATTTAACAGTCGGAAATCCACAGAATTCAGTTATAGCAAAATGATGATGTCATGTGCAAACCTTTCATTTGTTTTGTTTTCATGTGTTCCGTCTTATAGAATTTGCATTTATAATTAGCTTTGATATCTTAACAAATGTGTTATCTCGTGAAAAATAGCACCAGTTCTTGGAACTATAGACACTAGACACATAGGAAATGGACAGAGTGCTGGTGATGAATTCGATGTGGTCATACAATATAAATATTTAGGCAAATTATTATGCGTCATGAGTTATAAGGTTAAAAATGATGCTGCTATATATTACAAGAGGTATATGCATTACATAGTAGTAGTACTACAAAACTAAATCGTATCAGCACAACGTAATTATATAGCAGATTGTGGTTTTTTGTTGGTAAAGCTGTATATGGTAGAGTTAAGGTTAAACACTTATACTACTAGGAAAGGTAACCAACTTAATTCATGATGTGTCCTTTGGCTATTTACACACTGGGCCGTATAAATATTGAGAAAATCTTTATGCAAATAATCGCAACAAAAAATTAGAATTATATGTACCACCTAAAAAAGTTGTTTGATTTCATTCCGTCTACAGCCTACAAGTACAAGTCTTCATGCATAACAAAATTCCAAGTGAAGAGACTAGCCTCTATAGCATTCTTTAATATTTGACTTGTTTTCCCGTGTTTGCAACAATTTCAGATTTTTGAATTCATTTTTGTTCATTTACAGACAATCAATTTAACATGAAAAATTTTATACTCCTTGCTGGATTTCTCTCCGCTGTTTTTATTACCCTTCTTGTAACACTTCCACGTGTAAGCAGTTCAGAATTTGACGATGAAGTTATTGATTCTAAAGAAAATACCACGGAGAATGATACACAAGACATTACAACCGAAATTAGTAAAGATATCACAACAGAAGAAGATATCAAAGCTACAGAAATTGTAACTGAAATTCCTGATTTGCCGACTACAGATAATCCTACAGATAATAAGGTAAGGATTACTCTTTGTATTCATTTTCCTAGATATTTTAGGAAATACTTTAAAATTTTAGTTGTAATATTTTTATAAACTCGGTTTGTCTAGTGTTCTCCTTCTGGCTGGCCATGTGTTCCAAATAAATCAAGAAAACCAATCAAGACTGTTATGGAATGCTGTAGTGGGACCTGTCAGTTTGAAGACGGTTGGATTGATGCAGTTTGTTTATAAGTGTATGGATACAAAATCTAACTTTATACATAATTTACCTAAATACACACTTAAGAAACTAACGACAAGTTTATTACGTACGTAGTTAAGCAAACGATTTTAAGTGAATAAAATGTGCTCGTAAAGGTGCAATATCTTGTACATTGGCTGTGTCTCGTCTGTCGTCTGTTTGTCTCATGTCATAACTTTTTATTATTATTAGTCTGCATTTATCTGTAAACAATTCAATATTTTATTTTATTTTATTTTTAATAAACAGAAAACCATACCACGTTTGGGTTCACAGTTTTTGGGGTAGGAAAAATAACTATTTATACCATGCCCAATTTGCCCAATTATATCTTTCATCAAGTTTTATAGCTCTTCACTTATATCTCTTCACTTATAATGTTTAGAGATTCATCCAGATAATATTCATTTCATTACCCACCTATTTTTTATTAGTGTTTGGCAAAGGTTTGCAAAATTTTCGTTTATAGTAGTTTTGATTGAAAAAGTCGATAGTTGATATTGATTGAGTCATTTTCTTGGGTTTATCTTTTGTCAAGGTAAAAATAACAGTTCAAAAGACACGTTTTAAGTACCTAGATAGTTAATTAAAATGTCTGTACGAACGGTATTTTAGAAATGATGACTTGTATTTTGAATGTTTTTATGCCCCAGAAAAACGAAGGTCATTCCATAATTTGAATCATGTAGCATAAGTATGAGTATGTTAGTAAAGTCGTAAAATTTTCTGATTTTTTGTGTTCCGATAAGATAAGGCAGCAAAGCAAGAACACAATGTACATAGCAAATACACTATAGGGGATGTGACATGAGAACTAAAAATATAATATTGTCATCCACCTATATTCCGGACGACATACCAATGTGTGATCCAATTTCCATAGATTATAGCCTCATGAGAAGACTAATCTCATAAATTGTTGAGAATTTATTCCATTAGTAAACGAGCCACGTTAATTCAGTTCATGGGCTCTCACACAAACAAACTGATAGAGTTGTTTACGTTCGATTAGCTACCTTGTGTCTGTTTAAATGTTTATTCATAACAAGCACCATAATGTGGAACGTACTAATAAACCATAGATAGAAGAAAAGAAGAATATGATATTTCTTATTTGTATACACACAAGGCACAAGGTACCTAGCACCGCTGCTGTAATAACATCACTATCGCAGCTATTGAATGTAGAATGACAACTATTACATGCGATGTCTCAATACATATCTCTCTTACAGATTTAATGTAACCTTAACATTCATTTTCATATGCATTATGCACTCACAATATCATGTATGTATAGGTACTGTGTAAAATACTTTAGTAAAGATAAAGTGAATACTGTAATATGATACTCGTAAGTTTAAGTATATCACTAACTCGAATGATAAATCGAGAGTTATAATAAAAGTACAGTATAAGTGCTTTGCATTACTTTTAACACATTTAATCGCTACCAGTTTCCTCCACTATGTACATATTGTGTATACACTGAACATTGGATATCTGTGTAAAAATGAGCTTATTAAGTATGAACCCAATATAAACACAATAGAACGTGTACCTGTCGGTTACTCTTTGTTTTAGGAGTAAAAATAGCAATGGAAATAGTAAATCATAGAATATGACGCTTAGAAACATGGCTTGGGTGAATTTTTATACTTAAGGCTTTAGCTGACCTAAATTTTTACCTTCGTGAGCGCAATTTTGAATCTTCTGTACGCACAGGTTACTTACTTAGGTATTTACAATTTAAATATATTCAAATGGGACACATTATGAATGCGAATTTAACACGAAATGTCTTGTTTGGTCATAGGCAAGTTACATGGATCTCTGCACTAAGCTACCTATGTATAACTACATATTAAACCTACACATTATGGCTAACAAGGAAAACAACAGTTTAAATAGTATATATACTAGTAGGTATGTGGTGTGATGACAGAGATTATTATTATAAGTAGCATAATATAATTTATTAACCGTTTTCAAATCGAAAATTGCCAATAAAGACACGGTACAATAATAATCAACAAAACTTAACA
>JAQFYB010005344.1:0-14302 GCA_034694085.1 Pogonognathellus longicornis | reverse complement strand
TGGTTTCAATTAAAGCATTATCTATTATTATGATGTCCCAACACTAATGTGTAACGATTGTCCCCTCATACCTCCAAGACAAAATGTCCTATTATGACATTGTTTAACTAAAATATGTTTGCAGGAGTTAAATTAAACTCGATCAAACTCTCATATGCCATAAAAGAGTGGTGTCGCATTAAGGTTTTCTTCTCGCCAGTGTGCTATGGGAGGAGAATACATGTCAACAATTATGACAACAATTTGGTCAAGGGTGTATACAGGGTGGGGGCAATTATCCCAAGGGCAATGAAATGTACAATATGAAGGCAATCGACAATATGGGAAGCCAGTACATGTCAACAATGAAGACAACAATTGATGACAACAAATAGGTCAAGGGCATATACAGGGTGGGGGTAATTACCCCAAGGGAAAAAAGTTCCTAAATGTCTCCGCCACTTTACTATACCCGTTTTACTATGGTTTATTAAGTAGCAGGTTTACATCTGAACTTTCAATCTCAAGAAGCATGGAAGGTATACAGTCTACACATTTGAATAGTGATTCCTACGTACTCAATAAACGAAAAAAATCTAAAACTTTATAATTGTCGAAAATTCTATAAATACCATCTCTATACATAATTTAAGATTTGAGATCGTTATGAAGGTAATAAGATAATATTATATTGGTCTATCAGACCACAATATGTGGGAAGCCATATCTAGAAAAGTTACAAAGACTTACACATATTATACAGTAGGTACTAGACTAGATCATTTTATAGCAGGCCGGCTTTTTCCAGCACAACCCTCCTAACCCGCTACTCGAACATGGCAATGCAATGGCAACCCATACCTAATCCAGCTCTAGTCGAAGGGTTAGAGAGTTAGACCCTCTAGTCTAACCCTTCGATACCATCTTTTATCTAGTGCCTAATTTTTATATAATATGTAATGATATTTTGAAAATGAAAACTTAGCATCGCCAATTGAAACTAGTAATTAAAATGCAAATTGAATTAATAATTTACAGTGGTAAATAAGTAAAATTTTTCCAACCTGAAAACTTTTATATTTATTTCAACGATTATAATATATTATTGTCTCGATTGAGAAATAGTTATTCCAAACAAATAAAACACTTTGCTAAATTATTCTGATATATTTCATGCGAATTAATATAATAAATATGTGAGTGAATGCAAAATTGAGTCATTATTATAAGGTAATATTGCGAAACATGATTTTCCACTCCGAGTCCGAAGTATCTGTACAAACTAATAACTTACACTAGGTACACAATAAATGAAATACATAATAAAAGGTAAAAGGGTACTCCAACATTAATAATAAATTACATTAATTATTGGTCAACCCAACATACAATATCTGGATATAGTCTTTTTATCACCTTGAAAAACGCATGTAACTCATTCCAATCGCCTTAAAATGTTAGTCTTGAGTTTTTAGTATTAATACATATTTTAAATATTATTTATTATGTTCTCCAGGATTCAATCTTCAAGGACATATCGGTTCATTTCTATATGCAGAAATCACTTTTAAAACTTTTACAAACATTAGTATCTTTCCTTTTTTGTTTTAACATTTTCCAGGAGCATTAATTTACTCCTGTGCACCTTCTTTTGAAAAAGGTAATGTTCTAAATAGTCAAGGCCTTTAAAATTTAGTATAGGAGAGTATTAGGGCTGTTCGCCGGAATGTGAATATTTGATACATGTGAAAAAAGTAATGTTTCATTATCGTGGGACGTGGGGTATGGGTACGAATAATCAATAAACCCAAACTGTTTGGATTATTTTTTGTGAATTCCAACTGATTTGACAATATTACGTACTGATGATTGACAGATAATAATAATATTTTGAAACGTGTGTTTTACGGTCTATCTAGAATTTAATATTTGTTGGGAGACAACGAGACAGTCTCCAGTGCATCTTCCACATGCGGTCTTATTTTATGGCCATGATTACATTTTTGACTTTTTCAAAAAATGAATACAATTAAATGTACATAACTAATGTTTTATATGCATTTCCGATTTTATCCCTTTGAAACAGTGTACTTTAGGTAAACTAGGAGAACAAAACTACAGTAAGTCCCGATGCCAAAACCAACGCCCACAAGTATTATCTTCGAATGCATGAGTTAGCCAGAGTTTTTGGAGAAGAGAATATCCTTCGTGGCAAAGAAAAAGAGGTTTTCCTCTTTTGAGACCTGGGTCCTCTTCCCCGTAAGAATCCAAGTACACAGATCCCCAATTACATGCTTTTCGTCCTCTTACAACAGTAATGCAAGATGTTTGTGTTGAAAGAAAAACGGCAGTTCCAGCTCCACAACTTAAAGAATGTTCCACCACTTCGAATATTCCAGAATTTTGACTCTGACAACACGCACTTTTCATACAAACTAAAGTTCCACACACTAAACAAATGTTCGGATCCGTTGGAATGGTATTACAAGTTTTGCACCGAGTGTTCAAGTAAAACTGAAAAAGTTTGTCATACTCTTTAGACAATTCAATCAACCTAGGGATACCCCATGAAATATTTAGGGTCTCAATCAAAAAATTAGGCTGGTCGCTAATCAACAGATAATCACACAGGTGTTGACACCAACAGGAAATAATTTTATTCGCATCCGAATTCCAGCTCAGGAAATCTTCCGCTTTGACTGTACAATACTCACATGAGTCATCAAATTGTTTCTTTAATGACGGACTAAAACTTTCACCTCCTTCGGATCTGCTGCCCAAATGCAATTCTTGGGCTAAATTCTTGAATTCCTCCTCAAAAGAACTGCAGTTTTCAATGTACACTTCTTGGAAAATATGATGTTTTAATAAAACAGCCATCCGAAGAAACGGCAGTAGCATTTTCAACACGTGAGTGTTGATATCAACTGTTGCTATTGGGTCTTTAAACTCTTTGCAGGTAAAAACACTCGTATTTCCCAATTGTGACAAAATGATTCCCAGATATAAATGAAGCTCTGTGGGCAAATATTTCATGACAATGTTCTTCCGATCATTTTCTGTGGTTGAAACACTGATTTTGCATAGTACCTGAATCACTGTTACATTAAACAAACATTGGACAACTTTTGTGTAAACCTCAATAGAAATATCCGCTGGAAGCTGTAAAACGAATTGAAGTAGGAGGAATTGAGAATCTCGAAGCAAAATGGGAACTTCTTTAGAATTCCTAAAGACTCTGGTTCCACAACAACCTTCCCATAGCTTTGCTAAATGACGTCCGTGGCCCACCGACAAGGATTTGTAATTCACTTGCAGGATATTCAGCAAAGGGGGAATGGATTTGCTTATAGTTGAAGTTGATGCCGATCTGAGTGCTTGAATAGAGGTTTGAACAGAATTAGAATGTCTAAAACTTGTTTCAATTTCCAAATTGTAATTTAGAGTAGAGGTGAGAAAGAAAGCAAAGGCGTAGGCAGAATTGAAATCAGGTAGGGGAACAATCTGAGAGTAAATTGCTTTAAGTTCATTTGTAAATTGATCTACACTCTGCAGAACATTTTGATTGAGGAAATTATTATTTCTCTTGCGGAGCAAATTGGATACTTCACAGTTGAGATCTTTAACATTTTTATTGCTATGCTCTGCTTTGATTAAGGGTACAAAGGAATTTGCCAATTTTCTACACAAGGGGCATCTGTAATCTCGCTTTGAAATATTCGGTTTCAATTTTTTCTTATTTTCATTCGGATTTAAAGAATCCAAGTAAGAGTTGAGGCAGTTCATATGAAGATAGTGCCCGCACGTCTGCACAAAAACTCCTCCGTTGTAGCCGCCATCCACAGACATCAGAACTGAAGACTTGTCAAAATGTTTCATATATTCCTCCATTTTGTCTTCCCCAGTATCTCTGTAGCATTTAGTGGAAAATCGGTGCTGTGAGATTTCTTGGGCAGTTTTTCGATTGCCAATTACTTTAGAAGGATTCAGGAATGTTACTAAACCGAAAGGATTTTCTTCGCAGTTGGCATTGGTCTCACGGCAAATCACACACACGTATGTCCTTTCATCTGGGGTTGGTGACATTGAGTTTCTGGACATATCACCATCACTCGCGTCTGCTTCTGCAGCACACTGCAAAAACATTTGCCCCTTTTTAGAATATTGTGAGATCAACTGCATCTTCCTTTCTTTGATTCTTTGCCGTAGCTCTTCTTTCTCTTTTCCCAATATTTCTCTCTCCAAGTTTTCTTTGTTCAATTCCTCCTGGGGCCATAATTTATTTTTCAGTCTCTCAATCTCCATTTTACATGAATCACTTGCTGTACACAGTTTATCCAGGAAATTACTAATGAAAAACGTTCCATCGCCGATTCGTGGTTTCATCTTGTTTGAAGAGTCACTGGAATAAGAATAACTGTTTATTCTTCCTGAGAGATGGGAATGAAGTCTCAAGAGTAGCGAGAAAATGTTATTTTCCAAGTCTTCAGGACACTTATCTTGTGCAAATTCAAAACTAATATAATTTGTAAATATGCTGGATTTACTGTCCATTTCATCATCATAGCTGCTAAGGCCGATTTCCAAAAGATAAATAGTTAGGGCCAACACGTTGTCGCACAACTTCTTGGAATGAATAGCCAATGATAATACTGAAAATATGACTTGATGAATTATTTTGGAATGCAACAACTTTCTCATATCAAAGAAAATAGGGGGTGGCGCCTTTGGGATTCGGAATGGTGGCCACAGATTTCCAGTTCCATTCCACATTTTACTTTTCCTCAGATGATCCATAAACCTATCTCTGGATTTTTGGAATTCGCATTTTTCGCTTGATCTTAAAAGAACGTATATGGGGTCATATAAATGCAGCCAAGTTGAGGATTTCGGAATGTAAGTTCCCTGAGTCATGTTTCCACCTTGTTCAAATTTAGGAGCTTGGAAGTCTGCCACTTGAGCTAAAACGCTTTCAAAATTCTCCACTTCAGATCCATTACCGTGACCGCATCTATCCGGCATCAGATCCATCAACTGACTGTGCATCGTATCTTGTTTGCTGAGTAAAGTGGTTAGCTCGAGTGCCAGTAAATCTTCTTCGCTCATCCCTAAATTAGTTCTTACTGTTGTGATGATTGCCAAAAAATTGAAAAAGTTTTCAATGACTGCAGTTTTTGCCAAGAAAAGTTCTTGAGGCATTTCAGGGTCATCATGCAGCGATGAGATTGTTTCTACAACTTTGAATTCGTGAATTATATTCATAAGAAAATCTTCTTGAGGAACATTCATTAAAGATATCTGCAACAGAAAGATGTCCGCATCTACCATGGAGTTGCAACACATACTTCCAATATAGTTAGAGGCCTGACGTAAAATCTGGTTTCCATTTCGAACCCACTGTCCGCTTACAATTTCATAAAATGTCACTTGCAATTTCACCACTGCCTGGATGGTCATCATTAATTCTTTTGCAGGTGGCAGCAAATCCTGTAGGTTTAAATTTTGCTTTGTGACTGCTTGGTGAATGAATCGAGAGAAACTTCGATGAAGCGGCAAATGAAAAGAGACTTGGTCTTTGTCACAAAAAACCGAGGACATGGTCCAGTGTCTTAATTGTTTCCAACAATGACTAATTAAATTTTTGTTGAGGTGGGCGGTGGACTTGTCCTTCATGTGTGACAAAAGCGCCCACATAATTGTAGAACATATTTCTAATTCAGCTGTGATGGACGAGATATAGGTACTGGGTTCAAATTCCATATGACTTTCCACAGACTCAATCTTTTTATTGGGATTCATTCCTTGGAAAAAAGAAATCAATTGAAACCACTGTTTCAACAGCATGTTGTCTTCAAGGAGTTTCTCTGCTACCGATGTGTGTGACAAAATTTTATTGAGATCTGATTTCAAAGATGCGTAGCAATTGTTGCTCATCGTATCCTTGTCACAGTCTACAATTCTCAAGCTAGAAAATGATGGAATTCCTGAAGAGTCCTTCGAAATTTTAGTTTCTACTGGAATTGTGTTGCTGTGAATCATTTGTTTCAGACTTAGAAGAATAATATGCAATAACTGCATGGATTCAACCATGAGAAGTGAGAGATGTTCTACTGAAAATATGTGCACAGACACATTGACTACTCTCTTAGAAAAGACTTCAGGGTTGAGTGATTTTAGGAAGAGTTGGCATATTAGTCCATAGTGAAGAACGAAAGCTTTTGCAAAGGCTTCCATGTAACAATTATCTCGTCGTAAACTCAACAGAAGGCAAATAAGATTTTCAGGAAATTCAAACTTTGCCGTCCAGAAAATTAACTCTTCCAAAAACGTGTTGTGTTCCAGAGCATTATTCAAGATAACGATATCTTGAAACTCTGCGGGAATGCTTAAAACAGGAATGGACTTAATCGACTGAACGTACTTCTTTTGAATCTCTCTCTCCAGTTTATTCCTACACACATTTCTCCCCTGCGTCAGACTTTTGTAAATCTGAGGATTCGTCAAGGAACTTGTCATCACTTCACGCATCGCAGTTCCCATTTCACTCATTCCTTTCAACATTCCGATGAATCTTCCTGCACCCAACCCCCCTCCTCGCCCATCCGAAGTAACTGACGTAGGAGGTTCCTGGAGTCTCATGTGTTGAATCAACCGAAGATAAAGATGAGGCATCATTTCATTTGCAACACAAAGCAGTTCAGCAGGAATTGTTTTCTCCCCGGCATTTTCAATGAACGGATCATTCAAGGATTTTATACTGGAGGGATTAGGGGTCCGATATTGATGAGCATTGTGAGACGGGTCTTCAGTAATACTCGGAGTATGCTTCGTACAACACCCGCATATCTTGACCACATTTGTATCTCCACAGTCACATGCACCCCCTGTTTCACTGCGAAACATAATCCAGTCGTGTCCTTCGTGATTTCCCTCATGAAAACACTCAGTACAAAGTGACATGCATTCGGAAATGACACAAGTTCGACAACGGTAGGCAAAGCAGTCTGCAGTCCAGATGGTGTTGCAGGCAGTCGCCTTATCGTATCTTCGCACTGTGGAAGAAAATTCCTCTGGTGTCGATCCGCCTGCCACAATCCATCGACACCATTCAATCGTCTCCACACAGTCAATATCTTTAGATGAGTCCAAAAGAATATATAGGGCAGAATTAATCAACTCGTGATTCGACAACTGGAAACATTCATCTCGGATCTCCGCCGCCGCCATCGGCTTTTCTTTCTTCAATAACACTTCCATTCCTTCAACGACGGATGTTCTGAAAATAATCCTTTAATCAGTTATTTATTTATAAGTTATACATGCTATAAATAAGTACATTGTTTAACTAATCAATAATCAATCAATATTTTCATATAGGTAGGTAAGGTATACATATAAATATCTCGTATTTTACGCACTGTATGAATTGAATGTATATAATATAAATGTTATAAATACCCGGGCTAACATATCTGGATTACAAATTCAAATGATGGGTTCCTTCACCTTGCAAGAAACTCGAACGCTGAAAAAACAAAATAATATGTTATTTATATTATCATAGTCTATAGTAGTTGTAGATAGTACTTTTATCGGTCCATATAGGACACCCCCCCCCCCGTAAAATGGGCAAAAGTAGGCCCAAGTATTGAATTTCCGATGCTTTTCTAGATCGCCTAAACTTGACCTTGAACTTAAAATTCGTCTTTGGATCATACCTGCATATTGTGCATACCCCTTACCTTATCGTGGTAACGAGGTATTGGCAGCAGTCTACAAACGTAGTAACGCACCATTACGTAACCCGCCGCACCCCCTTCGGTGGCGGGGCGGGTTGTGTGCTTGCGGTAATCTCATGTTAGTATAGGATTCGCTCGCACTCCCAACTCTCAATACCTTGTTTGCATATTTTGCGAGCAAAGTTTATGCATGCATAGTATATAGGATTCACACTGTCCATATCGCGTCTGCTTACGAACAACCCACATTAATTTGTCTCAAATACTAAATACTCTATGCACTGTATCCGGCTCTAATGTATTGAATTTAGATAGGACAAAAAAATGAATTTTTTAAAATACTGTTTTTATTGAAGTAACGTGGAAAGTCGTATTATAAGAGCTCATTTGAAAGGTCCAACAATTAGCTAATCAGCATGCAGCCACAATTTTCACACTTTTACGATTCAGCACGAACAAAATGTCAAATGTATTTCTTTACCCCCTGTAACGTTGAACGTATTTCCCTACTCAATTTTTTTCCTAAAAATTGTTACACAGTTTACAGGCATATACTCGTCGAATTTTTCTCGACCAAGTTTACTGATCTTCTATGTCCAACAATCCCCAGTCCCCAATACCCCATGTTGTACGGTTTACCCTAAAAATGGCTTTTCCTATTGTATAATACATGCAGGTGTACCCCCACCCTTCACCCTTAACCAGGCCTACTACTCTATGAAATAAACGCGTAATACCAAATATGTATGTGTAGCAACCAAATTTTACCTGCAATTGATGAATATATAGAATGAAAACAAAACACTTTTGGTGCAATGAGTAAATTGAGTAAAAAATTCTATGAATAATAATTGTACTTCCACTTCCGCCTTTACTTCACTTTACTTTAACTCTGGTTGGGTTATAGACGGATTTAAAAACTACAGCTATACGTTCGTACGACAGGAAACTGCAACTCCTCATCGTCCCCACTCGCACTCACAAACGTCACAAAAAACGAAAACAACACAACACCTTTTTTCCTACTTCCTTCCTTTTTAAAATCCCAACAAGAAATATCTCATACAATTTGCTTCTTTCGGTAGTAACTGTAGTAGCTCTTCAGTTACCCAGGTTCTCAAATCTCAATCTACGGAAATGGTAACAAGTTATTACTACACAGAATGATAAGTATTATACACTTTTGCAGAGTCACTAACTATACACTACACGTTGTGTATGTATATAATATACTGTATACACAGTTCGCTATTTGAAACTATTAAACTAAAGACCATCCAGCACAGTACGGGTATAAAATATCATGTCTCTGTCAGAGTTATCTTTAACTGATGAGGATGGGTCAGTTGATTCGATTAGTATGCAGTTGGCAGTGGCAAGGTACAGGTACAACAGTCAACAGGTAGGTATATTGTAGTTAATGGATATTCTGATGTTCACTTTCAGACTTAAATTAAAGCACACAGTTCAGTCGAGGTTGATATGATAGTGAGTCTTTAAGTAGTGTCAACTACTTTATAGGAATAGTAATCATGTCTAACTGTCCATCTGTCCGTCTGTTGTGCAAATTCTCCAACATAAGTAGTTATGATATCTACAGGGTGTCTCGTTCATAGCTTACGCTACTTAATACATGGGTAGTCCTTTTGCCTGATGATATTTGAAATTCGCTGGCCTACGAGACCAATGAATTTCAAATATCATCAGGCAAAACCAAGCGAAAGGACTACCCATGTATTAAATAGCGTAAGCTATGAACGAGACATAGTTCTATATTATATGGTAGTAGTATAGTACCTAGTAGCATAGTATACTACTATTTCTACAATGTCATCTGATCTTAAAAGTAATAATATCAACAAAACTTATATACAAAAACTTAGGAGTACTTTCGGGTGCTGAATTCAAAAAAAATTGCGAAAAATCAAAATTTTCAATTCGGCCTTTTTTGAAAAATATCAACAAAACTGGAAATAAAACTCATGCATAGGTAGTTTTGGCTGCTGAATACAATAAAAATAGTATGTACTGAGTTACTCTTCAATATACGTGTGTTGACACTACTTAATTACTTCTGTTTGTAATAGTTTATTATTGCTCAAACAACCCAGAGCCTAGCACAACCTGACGTAACTAGTAGAGAATCTAAAGGGTCAGCTTTTTCCAGCGCCGACCCTACCTGTATCTTACAACGTGGTAAACCCAAAGAAAATGGGATTTCTAGCTTGTTCTATTTCTAGCTTCTATTTCTATTGCTATTTCTAGCTTGTTCTATTTCTTGTTAATATTTAATGAGAATGGAAATACAGTAACTGTGCACTTGAAACCCCACAATTTTTGTTCAACCCAACCTGGGATGTTGACCTTGTTATTTACTTGAGCTAGCCCCATAGCATAGGGGCAGGTCAACACAAGCGTTATGGGTTAGTATAGATTCTCTACTGTACAACATAATATCCACTATGAACATCTATCTACAGCTGAATAACACATACGAAACACAAACACATAATACATACCATCTCAACGCTTCTCCCTCCACTTGGAATCGTCGGAATCCCAAAGGTTATTGCCTCTTTCTTTCCACACGGAAACGTCATACTATGAATGAACCAATTGCATTTTAATAGTCGTTTTGGTTTAAATGATTTTGGAACGTACATAGCTCTCAAACTTACATTATTAGCTTACACCTGATCGCCCCGTAATGAGCATATAACATAGTCTCCTATACAACTCTCATGCTTTCATGAAATCACATTTTTTGAAAAACTGAAAAAGTGTAGAATGAAAATTCTTCTTTAGGGCAATGTTAGACGATAATTGTAATAATTCAGTTCTTTATCAAAAGTGTATGCATCCTCAACATGTGGTATTATCGACATTGCAAGACGTTTTCAGTGCAACAAGTTGTTTTGCCATAAGAACTAAACTACTGAATGAATAAGATTGATTATGTTTTTAAAACATTCTCTGCAGCAAAATAAAACGTTTTTTGGAAATTTAGATTTTCGAGTTTTAAGTAAGTCAAAATTTAAAAATTGCCAAAATTGCCCTAATATTCACTGGTTTTTTAAAAATAAAAAATAGATTTTAATTGTTTTTGTGGTTCGAAAATTGACTTGTAATATTAAATTTTAGTCCTGGAAGAATACTTGTAAGCCTCTGTGGGCTGCAAATATACTTACACAATGCACTTATTATGCATACAGTTGTTTTACCCAAGTGGCATAATATGTATCCTTCAATGAATGCAAACTATAAAAAAGCTGTCTTCGCCAGTTATCTGATATCCCTCCCAAGCTCCCAAACTTTTGAGGGAGCATCGATATGTAAACCATTTGCACATGTGTGTACACAGTTTTGATAAGGAAATTTATTAGAATTATCGTCTAATATTACCCTAAAAAAGAATTTTCATTCTCCACTTTTTCAGTTTTTCAAAAAGTGTGATTTTATAAAATCATCTGTGAGTTGTATGGTAGACTCTGGTATATACTCATTACGGGGTATGGAGTCTATAATCTAATAATGTAATAATATTATATAAACTTGTGTAGAGTGCACTTGTAGCGGAACATGTGTTATTAGCAAAGAACGGATATGTATGTCAAATCATATTCTAAACGGTTAATGATGCAGCTCCAACTCCAAGGCTTAGGATATATAGTTTCATGCCAATTATGAGTCGATATTCGTAAACTTTTTTTGTCATTATTTTGCATATTTTGAGAAATATGGCAGAAGACATAATAATAATATAGTCACACTAACAGCGATTTGCAACAAGTTTGTCGTAAAAATTCGGTATAAACTGTCTGTTGCAAATCCGAAGAATCTTTGCACTTCCTTTGCTGTACTAGGAATAGGATACCCTTCTAAAGCTTCAAGTTTGTCCAGATCAGTGGCCCTTTTCAACAACGAATCCTAAGAAAGGCGAGGAGGATTTCCCTCCCCTGGCCACCTCGTGGTTACAGTATACTGTGTTGTATTTTTATTCACTCTTTGAAATTGTCCTACCTGCGTTACACGTCACCGAAGTGGACCGCCACCCGCATAAAGTTGACGTGTTTAAACCGGGGTTGGAAAAAATGCGGGGTTCCGGGGCTGTCAGCCCCAGGTGGCACCACGAGTGCCGCCGGTGGTGCCCCCAGGGGCACCATTGACTTCCCAGGGCTATCATTCCTGCAAAAATATTTCTGTAAAAATTAACAAAAAATCGATAATTCTTCTTTATCAACCTCCTTAACGACAATTATTAGGATATATATATATTTTTATTTTTTTCATCTTTTCAAGTGAATAAGAACAACCATTCTACTCAAAAAAATCAAGGTGCCCACAGGGTACCAAAAAAATTTTTGGTCAAAACCCCTCAAAATGGAGCTTTTTTCAATTTTTGGGCCCGGGGGTGAGAGAGAACTCCGTATTTAGAGGTAAATTTAAACACTTGGGGGCACCAACAAAACAGAAATTCCAACTCCGGTTTAAACAATCAAATGATGAATTTTATTGTCAATGGGAGGTTAGGATAGGAAATGTGGAGGGGGGGGGGGTGTATGGAAGAGCTCAATGTTTTTAAACAAAATAATAGAGAATAGAGGTTCGGTCCTCATTCTGAAAAATAACTTCAGTCAGAAGGATGCTTTTCTCTGCAAAAGTTGGAAGAAACTTCATCCAATTTTTATGCTGTTACGTAACTTGGGAAATTATTTTATCATATGAAATTGATGGATGAAGCTTCGTCCAATACAGAGAAAAGCCATGAAGGGTGCTTTAATGGACCTAATGTTTTAATAATATTGTCCATTCGACCTTGGAAGAGCATAAAAATAAATTACATTTTGGGCAAAAACAATTAATGTCATGGGGGCTACGCATCCCACATATCACATAAATTGTGTCAATCAGTTCTTGACATTAATCGAAGAGACCGAAGAATATATATATTCTATATGATCGATATTACATGCTGAGTTTTCTTTAATTTATACATTCTTGATATAATAAAATGTGTTATACCTATGCATGGGTAAATACTAAAGAATTGAAATATCTCCTAAATCCGAGAATTTCCTAGCATAATAGTTCCAATGGCAAAATTATAGGTTATTTCGTTGTCTATAAAACTGTGTCGACAAACTCGTTCAGCAGCGTTCATCATTTTAATACGCGTGTAATATAGAAAGTTGTAATGCCAAAATTGAAGATCGACCATAATACCGTGTCGCGCGTCATGGCAGTCGCAGTCCTTGTACATTGTAATGATCTAATGATAATCTATAGCATAGCAGAGACTAGTAGTAGAGACTAGAGACAGAGTACTCAATACGTACGTAGTATTTAACTTATTATTAGTCGCATCAGACTGCCAACTGTAAAGATAAGGCTTTAAAATATAATTAAATGTTTGTGTAAGAGGAGAACCCCTAATAATACGTGTCAAAATATGTAGTAAAGAGCGTTTACCGAGGAGTAAGATTTACAGAGCAACTAAATAAAGGAGGGTTCGCTCTGCCTGAAACATTTAAAATAATTTTTTTAAGCAAGCATTTGTTATTGTAACGAGTCAAAAACGTGAATGTAAATATGAATTAACTGACTTTTCTCATTATGATGAAACAATAAGTGAAGTTGTGAAGTACTGGTTGTAAAAATTACAAATGAGATTAGTGAATATTTACTGAATAAATTAATAAATAAACAGGTGTACTCAAAAAGCGTCAGTTGTTGGGGTTTCTTGAAACATTTTTTGGGGTGTCTTGAGACATTTTTTGGGGTGTCTGGAGACACTTTTTGGGGTGTCTGGAGACACTTTTTGGGGTGTCTAGAGACACTTTTTGGAGTGTCTTGAGCAAGGCCGTATTCAAGATTTGGTTTCGGGGGGCAGCAAATACAAATGTTATTATAAATATCAATGCCGTCTTTGCCCATCCCTGCTATTTAGTAATAGTGATTAACTCAGCAGGCCTACTCCTACTGTTTAATTCTGTTTATAAATAAAGTTTAACAGAGGTGAGCATTTTCTTTCATAAGTCTCTCTTGTTACTCTTTATTGGAACATTTAAATAATATAATTAATAACAGGCGTGCACCCAGAATAGAATCATAACCTGGGGTATGCACAGCAAATTAGCACATAGAGGTTAATTATTGTGATAGCAAAATTCGAATATGAGGTACAATTGAGTCCATAATAGCGCGCTTTCCAATGGAGTAAATTAGGGCAAAACCAACTTAAAATTCCAACTCAAACAAATTCGCGCTTAAAACGAAATTTTTCCAAATTTTTCAACTTTTGTGACAAAATAATTTATTTTGAAATAACAAACGCATTCTTGGGGTTGCAACAAGTGCACCCCCTGGGTACGCGCATGTATGTACAATAATACCTATTTTATTAATGGTTAGCTGCAAATCGCAATGTACATGTATGTATGTACAATTATTAATTTATATTTAAACTTTCGCCTTGACAGTTGTAGTCTAATAATAGTACGATCATATTTAAAGTGACATTTTTACTTTTACTGGTAAAAATGAGAAACTTCTAATTCTGTTTTTGTGTGCTACATATCTATCAT